>JAIZPF010000002.1:296743-314574 GCA_020509355.1 Blechomonas ayalai | reverse complement strand
GGGGGGGGGGGGGAGGAGGCGTCTGTAACATTAGCACTGAGTATCACCCTCTCTCCATTCCTGCCAACGGAGTGCTGGTAATATCACTGCCTGATATCTAGGGTGCCAAAAGTGGAATCGTGCGAGCCTGGTGTCAGATGCAGTCTGCAATGGTAGGACCCTGGCCGCACCACGGAAAGGGTAGCCAAATTGCTGCTGTTCTTTCCTTTAACTTCCCTAGCGAACGTATGAACAGTGACCTGTGGTGCCACCCCACATGTACAGATCTCTTCGTGGCATCGGCCCATCGGATTCAGTGTCAAGGGAACACAAAGCACAGAGGGAGCATTCAATAAAGGAGTGCATTGCCGGGGACCTTGACCGACAGATTCATGCTGTGCAATCCGATATTCAAGAGCTTTTACCGACGCTCAACAAACTAGAAAGGGCGGTAAAACTGCACGAGAGAGAGTTATGGAAACTGGAGAAGAACCGGCGCTCACTGGAGGGCGAGTTGCACTCGCTGAACCAATCCAACGCCATGTGGTGCTGGGAGAGGCCGACTGTTCGTACAGCGCGTCGCAAAGTGTATGTCGCTAAGGGCAACATTCCGTCACCGCCTCCAGGAGAGTATTTCTATAGACGCAGCTCCCAGTCTGCATCGGCCATTGGAATAGCTGGTCCCGGGATGAGTGCCCGTAACTATCGCACGGGCGGCTATCGGCAACAGCTACTGAAGACCGCAGCAGTGGACCGAGTTCGTGATCTGCGGGCGAGAAATGAGGAGCTTGCCCAGACGGTACAAGAGGAGGATGTAGTAATGCGCCGAGGCCTCTGTTGCAGTGCGGGTGGTATGCCGCTTTCTCTTCGCATGAAGCAGATGCGAGAGAAGCATATGTTGCTCTATTACCACCGACAAGTGCGGGGACTAACTGATGAAGTAGTATCCTTGTGTAATCTTCTTGAAGCACGAGGATCACTGCGAAATACGCAGGAGGACAGAAACGATGATCGGCTATGTGTGCAGTCTTCCATGCCTCAGAAGGAGTAGGAAGGACTGCTGCATCTGGCATGCTGCTCCACCATCACTGGAGGAGAAGGGAAAGGAAGCCTTTTACCGTATTCTGTACATCCAACAAACACGTCCAGGCCAAGTCATGGTGAGGAAAAATCAGGTGCGGGTGCGTGTGTGTTCCCACAATGGCGCTAGTATGGGACTCCATTTCTTTTAATGAGAGTGAGCGCATTTGTATGCCACGGATCGAATAACACAGTGGTGGCTCTTTCATGTCGTCTGGTGTGACTGGCTCCCGGTGTGGATAATGACAGGAGCAAAACGTTCCTACTGGGATGTACACAGGGATTGATAGTTGGGGAGACATCTAAGCATCGGCACGAGTACGTGCGGGAATGGACGAGGGCGGACTGGAGAGGTTCCAGTGATTTTTTTTCATGTCATTCTTCAACCGTGCTGTTTTCTCTCATGGGTTTGTTGTCCAGTACAAGCACAGAAAGGAGACTCTCTTTATTTTTGCATTCTTGCTTCCTTCCCCCAGTTTCTCCCTCCGCCTACCCTGGCGTTTGAATTTTACGAATCTCCACCGTGACTGTATACAAGAGTCATGCATTCCCACTTGGCACTCACCGATAATACCCCACTCATTGTAAACTTGCTTCGTGTGATTCGCAATGGCCGTTCGCCCAACTACGAAGACCATGATCGGGGGATGGTACCGTTTATCTTTGGTGGCCTAGCAATGAGTGATTCGGGGCCGTTTAAAGAAGCGGAGAACGTCTGGGAAGCTCAAGCACGCCTCTCGCAAGTTCACGGGCATTCTTCCCCTTCGGCTTATGCCACATTCTGTGGGCCGTTGTATCTCGTTGTTGCCATTGATGGCGCCGTGGTTGAACGGTGGACCGTGGAGGATTATCGAGACCACCACACAGACCAGTCTGTACCCCAGCAAGTGGATCAGCTGCGCGCCATCAATGCGATGGTACGCATCCTGTATACTTTCTTGCGAGTTCAGGAGGTATACAGTGTGATTCTTCTCAAGTACGCGAGCTCTGGGTCTTCTGTCAACGCAGCGCAGTCGAGCCAAGGGGTTGCTATATGCGAGTCGTCCTTCTCCGTCGATAGCGCTCCCGGCTCCTCACTGATTGTGAAAGTCTACGATACGGAGGAAAATTGCCCTCCACTAGATATGGCGTGCTGCCGGACGCAATGCTGGTCAACACCGGACGTCGTACGTATCACTGTTGCCAGTAACGTGCTGTGGCGCTCGCACATGCGCCAGCAACCCACATCGGTGCCCGTACCTCTCCCGGTATCCTCCACTGGTTCAGCTAGCTGCCATGAGAGCCCAGAAAAGGTGCGACCGCGCTCATTGGGTAGCGGTCAGCTAAGTAATCACAGTGTCTCTCTTCCAACACCGTACCTCGCACCGTCAGCCGTGCCCATTTCCGCAAGAGGAGCTCGATCACCGTCTCCCTTTACACTGGCGGGATCACCAGGCATCTCCGCGATGGGCCTTCCTGCTGAGAAACTCCTACCGCCAACCTTAACACTGCCTAGCGCGTGTGTGCCGTTCGAGGCCAGAGGTTCCTTTGCAAAGCACTGCGATGATGCTACTGTTCCCATTGATTGTGCAGTACCTCAACCAACTGATGAGGTTCCCGAACGCGTCATTCGAATGAAACGGTTCTTTTCTGCTGAAAGCTATATCTGCGCCGCACGTACAGAAGAGGATTGGGGTGGTGCTGACACCGCCACCCAGAAGGATGACAGTGCGTGCTTCGGCGTGGGTACAATGACGACCGACCTGCTTGATGCGCCGGAGGATTCTTCTGATGGTGATGACGTATTCCCTCTTACCACGTCTACTCCTCACGTGAACCAGCTGCATCACTTGCTGGACCTCTGCCAGCATGCCCAGTATCAACTCTCAAGCTCATGATGAGCGCCTTCCGCTGCGGGTGTAGTGTAAGTGGATGGAGTGTGCTTCCTACTGTTCTATTTCTTTTGTTGTGAGAGCTTATCCCGTGTGGTCGTGTAAATTGATGCATGCGGTGCTACCGCTTAGGTTGAACCGACTTCACCGGCAAAGCATGCAAACCGCCATTTCATACATCTGACAACTCTTCTTGGGCGTCCGTGATGACTCCATCTTTTCTACTCTAGCCCAGATCCTCGATTAGTGATTTGACGCGAGCGTCTCTGTTACTTCGTAAGCACAGCCCGTCATTGGACCTCTATATCGATAAGTTGCTGCAATGAGCAGCTTATGGAGCTCCTTCTGTGAGAAACTGACCGCCTCCGGCTACACCATGAATGATCTGGCGTACTGCAGCGAGGATCTGTTTCTTACGATCGCGGAGGAGATCGGTATTTTCTCCCCACTGCAGATCTCCATCTTAGTAAAGGAGTGGCGGGATCGTGTCATAAGGAGTTCTGCAGGCGACTCTGGCAGATGGGGCAGTAACGACGGTGGCAACACAAGCGATAGCTTCCTGGGCAGAGGAATGAAGTCAGCGGAGCGCATGGGGGATGGCGCAGCTTCTCTCGTAGAGAGGCCAGTGTCCTCCGTTGCACGTAGTGCAGAAACTTTATTGGATCGTATTGGCGGAAACGCATTCGAGATATGCCCGTCCAATGGCATCGTGGCCATCGAGTCGTCCTGGGCGGCAGTGCGACGCTTCATGGACCGAGCCAACAGTGTACACGGAAAATCTGGCGATGTGGAGCAGCTATGGAAGCTTTGCAGCGTACCGACTCTTGTGAAGTTGGAAAAAGCTGCTCTCTCTGGCACCACCTTTCTTTTGGCACCGGATGATGATACAGATCCGTTATGCCCGAGTTGCATCATCGTATACCATAACAGCGCGTCCTCACTGGGCGGTTACGCCGGTGCCGTGCTGGCAGACCTCGCACATGATGGGTGGGCACTTGTAGGGTTTGACGTGGTCGTGGGCAATGGACGCTATGTCACCGAAAAGGAGAGCTTTAACCTCGGCAACCTGAGCATGGAGCAATGTGCAGAAATGCTGCACAAGGGGGGCTACGATAGCATGTGCGTACCGAGCCGGAAGGCTGTTGTGATTTGCGACCCGCTCCAGCTCTTACCTCGGCATGTGGTGTACTTTGCGGAGAGACGGCGTGAGGGAGGCAACACCCCTGCCAAGCAAACCCGAACGTCCGAATGCCCAGTGCCTCACCAGGTGGTCATGGATGATGTAGCGCCGGGTAGCGCGAAGGCGATGCATCCGGGCGGGGTGCGTCTGATGGGGCCACCGCCATCTGTGCTCGCCTCTTCTAATCCCGGTGGAGGAGCCACGCCGAAAACCGCGACCATGACTAATCTGTCGTGCACCTTGCACCCACGAAAGGATGTAGAATTCTGGTGTCCATCCGAGAAGCGTCTTCTCTGCAGTCACTGTCTGTACTACGACGGCTACTCCAAGCAAAGTTGCGTGCCGATTGAAAAGGGTGCGGAGGAAGAGGCTCCCCGGCTGACCAGTTGGGTGCGAAATGCGGCAGCCTTCACAAAGGAGGTGGACAGTGTTCTGGCACTCTTTAACGCGGCGGAAGAAGACGTCTCGCGAAGTGCGGCGTTCGTAAGTGAAGACGTAAAAAGATGCTTTAGCCGGCTACGCTCCAGGATAGACGCGGTCGAGCGGGAGTTGTTGTCACAATGCAACGTGGAGCAGGAGCAGCGGCATCAACAACTGCAGGCATCATTGGGGCAGGTGAGCACCGTTGTCAAGGAGGTTAATGGCGTAGTGAGCGATGCACGGAACCCGCTAGCACAGTATCGCGCTGGCACAATGGACCTGCCCACATGTGTGGCGCTACTGCGCAGCGCACAGCAGGCCTTTGGTAAGTGGGCACCTGTACCAATTCCAGCTTACAGCGCAATCCGTCCCATCGATGCTACCTTTATGGAACAATTGGAGGCTGCCCTGCGTGGGGTGCCGCCGTTAGGGTGCACCGCAGGTCAGGTGGAGCTGCCTGAGGCGATAGACGTGAACTATCTAAAGGAGATGGAAGGGAGCACGTAGATGGAAACGCAATATGTATGCGGCTGGTTGGGACTTGATCGCCGCCGCTTCTTACCGGAATGCGCGCGGCCACAACGGAATGGAATTTCTGGCATGCAAGCCGCCTTGCTGCCGCGCCGAGCCACCGCACCACTCCAATCGTCCTGGGGTCGACGTGCCTGGTGGCGGACCCGCTGCGGCGCGACTGTGCCCTTCGCGTTTTGACCAGCCAAACGCCCCCACCCTTCCCCCCGCCAGCCGAACAAAAGAATCACCCACGACCGGGCCCCCCTGCCAACCATCCCCGCTAAAGTTTGTTTGTTTATTACGACACTGTCGATGAATGTGGCCGCTTAGCACAGTGGCAGTGCACCACTCTCGTAAAGTGGGGGTCGCGAGTTCGATTCTCGCAGTGGCCTCATTTTTCTTCACGGAATACATATTGAAGAATGAGAACATGGCAAAAGTGACCCTCGATTGTGCCGGGGCCAGCGCCGTCGGAACGGGAACCTTTTCTTGCCATGTGCTGCTTGTAAATGAAGAGGAAAGAAAAAATGGAGACGGGGCGACGGAGGGTGGAAGGCTTTTCTGCGGGTGGGCGCCTGGTGATTTGCACAGCATTTACGCTCCCGGTTTTGCTTCATTCACCCCCCTGAGAACCTCGCGGGGGGCTGCGCCAACAGGGAAGAAATGGCGGGTGTGTTTGTTTGAACGAAAAGAATAAGCCCAGTCAAGCCAATGCTTGTCAATGATGGAAAACAGGACAGGGAACCAACCACCGAGTCGAAGACAGACAGGGATCTTGTAGCACTTTACTCTCCAGTAGGAATGAAGCGCAGCAGCTTTCACAAAGCAAAGGTTCATGTCTTCGTCAGCGTTGCCCATCGCACCGATATATCGATAATTATAAAGAAACTATAAAAATGTTAAAGCATCGGAGTTCGTAACGATATCCCTATAGGCTGTACTTTAGCGAGATCTGGTGACGTTCCCGAATTTGTGTGACACCTCGGCATCAGACCTCATTTTGTATCGATCCTATCTCCAACAAGTCGAGGAAAGTGCTTCGGTGCGATACAACGCACGGAGTGAACCATGCGTTGTACGGAGTTGGAGGAAAACCGTTCCCCTTCTTATTACTTCCGTCTGGACTAGATATATGCCTTTCCAAAGAAAAGATTCTCAACATGGCCCGATAGATTTTCACCAGAGGTAAGACCTGAAGGCATTCCTGCTTGCTCGTTAGCTCCCAGTACGGCAGGCAATGGTTCGCAGGAAGGGCGGCATCATGGTGACAGTACGGAAACAAATGGACGTCATCTGTCCGAAAGCAATGCTAACACTCCTTCAGCCCTTCCTTGGATTTCATCACAGCCGGAAGAAGAAAAACTCAAGGCTGATGTGTGCCCTGAGGAGAGTGATGCAGGGTGTCCACCCCACGCATAGTGACGTGATGAGGAAGGGGTAGTAACTTTCCAAGATGGATGGCACACTGAAGGTCCGTGTGTGCCGTAACGATCGGGGCCACAGACACGATGCACCTGTCATCCATTGTAAATGAGGGATACCGCTACAAAATTGTGTGATAGAGAGCTGTAAGTTCCTCCGCTCCAAAAATCACTGGGACAGGGTACAACGGGTTGGCCTCCTTTAACGCGTGATCCACCATTTTTGGAATGTCCTCCTTTTGGATGACGTACCGCTTCTCAGCGCCGCTGGAAAGGTTGGGGGGGATGCCCAATGCAGCATTCAAGTCTTTGACCGCTTGGATGAACTTCTGGGACTTCTCCGCATCAGAGCTGCCATTGATGCCGGCAGCCTCAGCCAGCTTTCCCATCCGCTTATGCACCGCAGAGCCATACATTTCAAGCACGTGGGGTAGTACAACGGCATTCGCATATCCGTGTGGCACATCATAGGATCCGCCAAGCGCATGCGCCATCGCGTGCACATAACCGACAAACGCACGTGTAAAAGCTAGACCGGCTAGATACGCCGCCTCCTGCATGTTCTCCCGAGCCTCAATATCCTTTCCGTTATCATAGCATCGTTTAAGATTCGAAAAAACAAGCTCCACCGCCCGCAGTGCATCCTTTTCCGTCTGGCTTGTATTTGACCTGTTGAGATACGCCTCGACAGCGTGGGTAAGAGCATCCATGCCGGTGGCGGCTGTTAGGAAGTTGGGCTGGTCGACGGTCAGCAAAGGATCCAGCACAGCATATGGGGGGAACAGGGCACAGTCTATCAGAGCATACTTTTCGTGCGTTGCACATTCAGTCACAACTGCAGCCAGAGTACACTCGCTGCCCGTACCTGCAGTGGTGGGGATGCAAATAATGGGGGGCAGCTTCCACAGAACGCGGAAAATGCCTCGCATCCGCCGGAGAGGTGTACGCGGGCGAGCATACCGCACTCCGACAAGTTTCGCGCAATCCATTGGGGAGCCACCGCCGATGGCGATTAGGTGGTCACATTTGTTAGCGATGTACACATCCAGGGCATCCTCTACCTGGTCCGTTGTGGGGTTAGGGGCCACACCTTGGTATACAGAAACACGTACCCCAGATTTTTCAAGCTCGTCTATCATCTTGTCAGCAAGGCCAAGCGACATGATACCCTTATCAGTGACGATGAGTCCACTTTTCCACTTCTGCTGACAAACAAGCTGCGGAACCTGAAGAATGGCACCTTTCCCTCGTAGCAGTTGCGGCCGAGGCCACGGTAACAGGAACGAAGACATGTGGAGCGCCGCCTGAATTGAACGACAGCATGCCCCCCAGAGGGGATTGACGGGCATCGCCTGGGTTCTGTGTGAATGTAGGCGACAGCGTCAACTAGTGAAAGGAGGGGCGACGCTGTGGTTGACGACTTGATAGCCAACTCCCCCTTCAGAGAAATAGTCTCAGTAATCACTGGAAAGGGGTGGTGGAAAGAACATATTATCGTTCCCATGGCACAGTGATACATCGTGTTTAGGGCAAGAAAACATGTACCTCGTCGGGTTGTGGTTGGATTTCCAAAGACTTACGTTAACAGAGAATGGAATGCACCAGACACTTCCGCGCAGCCGCGTGTTACAGATCCAATATTTCATCCAAGGGGTTTGGCCGGCGCGGGGGTTTGACTGTCTCCTTCCGTTCTTGCATTGCGCGTTGAGGAGAGATCTCCTTGCGGTGTACGAGCGGAATGGCCAGATCCTCGTCTCCCATTTCTCCAGCTCGCCCCTCCATCGGGCCCTCCCGTGCCGGTCCATTCATTCCCTTTTCCCAGAATCTCGCGAAGTAGCACCATGCCGACAGCATCTCGGCAACATCCTTGGTCGCTGCAGCATCAATATCTTCGGTACGAAGTGACTGAAGCGTTTCCCAAGCTTGTCTCTCTACCCCCTGGCATACCTTCCTATCCGCTGAGGCACTATGTTGCAAATGATATCGCTGAAGTGAGTACATTCTTGTACCAATTTCTGCAGTACTGGCCTGCGCCACTGGGGAGACCTCCCTCCCCGCGTCCCGTTCTTCACCCTGTTGCGTTACGGCGCTACATAAGCGGCTACAGGATGAAAGAGAGCTAAATGCTAGGCGTCGCAAGGGTGATAGCGGACCATGCCGCAAAGAATGCCGTTGGGCAAGCCAGCGAATCATATTCACTCTAGTATAAGGCGCAGCTGTACCTCGTCAGAGAGGTACCTTCCCCAGCAAATTGAAAGGGAACGAGAGTTTTTCTTCAGTTTGCAGCAAATAGCATTACAGCACAGGCAGATCTCACAGCATTCACGATACCTTTAAAATGAGGCCACCACGGCAGCGTTCCCTACCTCTCCACAACAACCAACGCCACATGTTGTCAATACCTTCATTCATGAGATGGCAGTTGACACAGACCCTCCCTAAGCACGAGAAGTCCTCAGATGAAGTGAGACAGCTCCTTCAGCAGTTCTTCGTTCGTAAGAGGGGGCTTTCTGGCCTTCCCCGGTTTCGTCCCCGCTCGCACTGCAGGCTCCCCACTCTCTGCTATAGCTCCACTCTCCTCGCAAGTTCGTGCGCTGCGCAGCACATAGCCATCCTCGTCAATCCTCCCCGTTTGCCACTCATCACGCCCCGCAGCCACCCCCGTAAAACCGGAAATAGATTCCTCATCAACGCGACTTTCTCGCCGTGCAATGAGTCGCACCAGGCGCTCAGGTAAAGGCTCCATCATTTGCACCACTCCCCCGACCGCTGCATCTGCTTTGGCGTCCTGGCCATCGAGGATAAGATCTACCGCTCGGTTAACATCCACGTACAGGAAACCTTTCTTGCGACTACTTAGCTCCAAGACGAACATAAAGGGTGAGGCGTGGGGCCGCTCAAGGATGGTTTTTCTCGTCTTATTGCGTAGCCTTCGCTCTTCATTGCTCAGGAACGCTTGTGCTGCACCGCCAACGAGCAGATTTAACGACTGATTCTGTAGCAACCCCGCCAGCGACTCCCCGTGGCAAGTGGCAATGAGGTGCACACCTCGTTGCGAAATCGACCATGCCGCGTCTGCTTCTGCAGTGGTGGCAACCTCATCGACTACGAGGAACTCTGGGGAATGATTCTGCACAACGTTCACCATGATGCGACTTTGCTCTTCACGCCGAGGAACTTGAATGCGGCGACAGCGTCCTAAAAATGGCATCGGCATCGGACTGTCACCACCTATTTCATTGGAGGTGTCAACCACACTGATGCGTGGCCGCCCTGGCTCCTGCGCGACAGAGGCTGCCAAGTCACGCAACAGTGTTGTCTTCCCTACACCTGCCTTTGAGAGGATCAAGAGGCTTCCTTGATGGACAAGGGGAATCAGCGCCCGAGATGCGTTGGGAACGAAGCGACCGACGCGGATAGTAATCCCTAGTGTCTTGCCGTCCCGGCTTTGCCATGCAGAGACCCTATGGGTGGTATGTGCGATGCAACTTCGGCCGTCGACGCCGAACGTGCCGACGCGCCTCAGAATATATTGTAGGTCTGCCAGCGAGGGGGCCGGCAATGTGGCCACCCAATCGGAGCCACGTACCTCCACGTCTTGCCCGATGTGAATAAAAAATTCTTCTACCTCCTCAAACGAAAACTGCTCATGCCGCGTAATATCTGTACGCATCCCTGGCGGCAACAACGAAAGCAAATGAAGTACCCCGGCAAGGTTGGAGCAGTGGGCCAAACCAACCAGATCATTTTCTTGAAGTACGGCGCGCCGCCTGCCAGCCGAGGACCTTTCCTCATTTTCAGGAGCACCCATCATGGCGCTATAGAGTCGTCTCCACGCCTCGCGTACGGTGGATGAGTCCCACACGGCCTGCTCTGTTTGATAATTGCGCATATCAGGAATTTTGGAGCAAATATAAGCGAGCTCCATGGCACTCGGAGGAGGACGACCCTGCTGCAGCTCTGGTTGGTCCTCCACTGCACGACAGAGCGACTCCGTGGAAAAGACCGCACCGCGTGTACGGAGATGGCGTACAGAGCGACACAGTCCGCTACAACTTGGGGTGGGCCCAAGGAAAGGCTTTGCCTCAGCGCCGAGCCAGCGCGGCACCCTACGCATTGCCTGGCGTGCGATTGACGCTTGTAAAGGGTTGACGGCAAGATGAAGAGTTGGGGTGCGAAAGGGCTTTCATAATCGAGGCGGGTACATTGTGAGTGCATCTTAATAACAGCACACTGGACGACACACACCCAGACAAGCGTACCTGTTCTTGTCCTTGCGTTATTAAACAAAGCGGCCCCTGCTATCCACACCTGCCTGGTACACAGGACCCCACTTTTGCACTGTTGCACTGGGGTAATATACCGGATCAAGTGGGGATAAGATGCAGTATTGCAGAAATGGGCTGCTTGAACGTCATCCACGGTGTGGATAGTAAATCATTACGGAAAGTCCAGCGAGGCAAGTTTGCCGAGGTGTTACATAAAGTCATCCTCATCGGGTACCTCACCACGATTGCTGACCATGTTTTTGGAATCCATCACCCCAGCATACGTCCGAACAGCCTCCTCTTGAAGCTTCCTCTCCTGCTCCAGCTTGTCGCTCTCCCTTTTAGCGGCTGCTTTTAGGCGCTCTGCGTGTTGGACTTTAATGTCGCGCTCTTCCCGCAACGCACCAAAGTTCACATCGTTCTTTTCAACCCTTGTCTTCTCAAGCTGCTTGAGCAGCGCCGTGTCCTTCTTCTCAACCGTGAAGAAGCGACGGAGAGAACTGTCGTGAAAGCTAACCTGTCCCACTGCCATGTCACCGGTTTTCTTGAGATTGCTCCATGGCGTATACACAACTTTAACGTGATTTAGCTTGCATCCCTCAATGCTGTTCTGCTTGGTGAGCTGGCTGCACTCTTCGATCATTTTTTCGGAAAGGTCATCCATACCTTTGCCATCGGGCATGCGCACGTACACATGGGCGCTGCTGTGTGAATCAACGTGAAACCAAATATCTTCAGGCCAGCCGTGCTTGATAAGATCTTCGTTCTCGTACTTATCTCGCCCCATGTAGCACACCACAGAGGGGTCTGACGGAAGATTAAAGTAGAACACCATTGGGAAGGGCGTGTAAGAGGTGGCCTCCACCCATAAACGTTGTTTATCCTAAAATGCAGAAAAGAAAGTTTGAAGACGAAACGCCACGAGGTGGAAAAACAAATGCGCACAATCAGGAAGTTGAGACAATGCAACCAGCTCCTGCACAGTCACTTATTTTTCCTGTGGCACTGTACTCCCACAAGCGGTTCAACAACGCCACAGACACCTACCACCAGACCGTCTTTCCAACAGGTAAGGAGATGACACCAACTCACTGTGCCCTTCTACAGTTTATAATATCCATCGCAACGCATGCTAACATAGTGGCAGGCGCCACTCTCATCCTCTCTGCACGCCACACGTCCTTGCGATTTGGGTCAAGGCGAAAAGGAGAAGCCAAATGTCTCAGCGCCGCACTTGTAATCTAGTAGGGTAGCCCAGTAATTATATCGTATGATCGAGGGGGCGGCGCGGCGCTATTGGAGCGACCACGCCATACCGGCCGTGTTGAAGTCCCCAGATCCCTCTTCGGCGTGACGCCACCGCTTACTTCAATGCTGCTCTGATTACGATACAGCGGGGCCGCTGTCTCACGATAATCAACGCCCAATGTTAAAAAATCGCGGTGCCGGTCATGAACGGAGCGCCAATGTGAAGATGGGCGAACTATACGAATGCCACGGCGGTGATCCTCCATGCTGTATGATCGTGGCGGTGGTGTCATTCTAATCCCCTTTGTGCGCGGCTTGAGAACCATGGGCGGCGGCACTTCTTGCTTCTTTGGTGCGACATCACTAGGGATGAGGGAACTCAAGCCGAGATGGCTGTGCTCTATGTGGTGTTGACGTTCTGAGCGGGAGGCGGGACGACTCCCACAAGTGTTACTTGGGGACGCCGAGGCGGGAGCCGGGATGTATCGCTTCTGGCGGTGTGCGACAGGCTCCTCATACTTGATGTGGAGACTGCTAGCCAGATGGTCCGTTGGCTGCCTCACCAGAGCACGGCTCCTTCTTCCTCTACCAGGACTCTCCACTTCCCCAAACACAAAGTGGTCATGCTGCGTAGGGAAGCGTCGACGGCCCGTCACTGGAGTATCTGCACGGCGCAGAGGTGTGTCGTTGCGAAGTAACGAGAGCGCCGTACCTGCCAGACTCCTCTCATACTGGGCTCTAGCGGCCTGCGCACGATGTGGGTTCGGTAATTTAGAATCACGATCCATCAAGTGTAGAAACAAGGAGCCTACCGGCTTGCTCCTGTCGGCTTCCACTTCGACGTGTGTGTATCCCATTTGATCTATTGACGCAGGCTTCTTGCACGGGCTTGGCGTCCTAACAGGTAGACGTAGTGCCAATCTAATTGTTGCCTATGGAAGATGATATGATGAGCACGACATGGGATAGGCTAATGGGGGGTTGTTGAAGGGAGTATCACACCCAAATGTTGCCACAAGAGAAGCACAGTGTGACCACAGGATAGCAAGCCCCCACAACAGTGCACATCTCGCACAGCTTAAGTGCTCCGGTGAGGGGTGACACACCAACATATCACCTACAGCGACGAAGCAACACCTTCATGCCTGTCGATCTGGCGCACGGGGATGGCAGCTGAAAAAAAGAAAAAAAACGGTGGCTCTCATGAAATAAATATATCATTGCCTTTCACCATAGCGTTGATCACTTCCCTCTGGTCTGCCATCCGGCGAGCCGCACGACCTGCATCATGCATACATACCGATGCAACAGCATATGGCCTTCTCACTGCTATCCCCAACAGGGTACAAGTCTCACCGGCGCGGTTGCTCGCGTATCAGCCAGCAGCGCAGTTCGCTCCCTCGAAAAAAATGGCACAGTTGTAGAGATTTCCATTGGCACCCCACCGCGCAGGCGTCTGTATACGTACCGGGACGAGTATGCACGTACTCCAGAAAGCCATCTGTTTCCCTTCTAATACCCGTGCTTCTCCAGTAAAACATTTGCCATGTACTACATCCTCACCATCTGTTGGTGGATGTTTCGCTGGGGGATATGTCCCCAACTTGCACGCGCAATAGAGTGGTGGCTATCATCCCAATGCACTGGCGGGCATTTGCCGCATGGATGGGCGAGGAACGAGATGTGTATCGTCAGGACGCTATCGAAGCTGCCCTTCTTCACATGTAGCGCCCAACGTCGAAGGGTCGTGCGGCAGATCTGGTGAGTGTGTAATATGGATAACAGGAGAGACAAATATAGCCGAGGAAAGATTGCATGTGTCATCTATAACACTGTATCACCACCTTGCGCTGCTACTATACATTCGTCCAGCTTTGTCAGTCGGCAAAGCGGCTTGACCGAAGTCACGGAAGGCGATCATTAACACTGCCAAGGAAAGAAGAATGTTAATGAGGTTGAATAAATACCAATCTAGCTCCCTGACAGAACAAACAATTTCAAAGGGTATCCTACATAACACAGATGTCCACATATTGCGTCCGCCACAACATCTATCGCAGTGGGTGAGGTGCAGAGATAGACAACCAATGACTGCATAACATAAGGTACTATATATATATATATATATATATATATATATATATATATTGTTCCACTCAACAAATACATTCGAGTCCATGTCTGACGTACGCGTCAGACAGTGAGTACTCGAATGTTACCACCCCCGGTAGCGGACGACACTGTCATCACGCATTTCCCCAACGAACCTGTCGGAAACAGAAGGGGCACTAACAAGACGGAGTCCATATCTCCTTGGAAGCACACTTCACACACAACGCAGTGACTGTGTACACACTCTGATCGCGCTATAACGAGTCCGCCAGGGATGTCCCCATGTAGTCCTTCCCCTTGTCGTCCAGCGTTATTCAGAACATAGAACATAATGGACGGACTTCCTGAAGCGTCCTGCACTTCTAGCCGAATGACATACGTCTCGAAGCGCTTAACAGGGTAAAGCTCCACCTGTGGGTTGTTGGTGACTGCGTATGAAGTGCCGCTTCCCGCTCCCCAGTCGGTTATAACGGTTTGTTCGGGCCATTGGGGTAGAGGCGCCACTTGAAGAAGAGGAACACTGCTCCATACTGTAATCCCAAGCGACACCGATGTCCCGGTGGGGTAGACACAGCACAAGAGATTGTACGACGTACCAGGTGTGACCGCATTCTCCACGTAGATGGAATCATGCAACAGCAAGGGACTCGCAACAACAATATCGCCATCTGGTACGGGACCAACCGCACGGCGAATAGAGCCGTCATCACTGTGGTGGGCAGTGCACACATACAAAGCCAGTGCTGAAGCAGGGTTGTCAGCCCCGGCTGTGTCCTGAATTGTCTGTAATATAGCTGAGCGGCCTCCATCGGGCTCCCCGTCGTCGGACCCCTTAGAGTGTATCTGTGCCTTGACGAGAAGGCGCCCGACCTTCTCAACCGCAGGAGTGCTTGTGACTCCTGCTCCCGCAAGCGTAAGCGCAACTTGTGCGTTTCTATCCCCCGCCTGGAGCTCCCCACTACAAGGTACGGCTATGTTGACCGTTTGCATATGCCAGTAGTCCTGCAGTCGCTCCAAGGACAGGCAAAAGGGAGATGTACCCATCACCCGCAGGACAAATCGATCCATGCAGCCTCCACTGAAGGTACTCGGAACGATCCAGAAGTTATCCCCTTCATCTAGCACACCCTCGAAGCAAACGCAGTCCCCTCTGACGTAGTGTGTGCGGAACACGACACGTGAGCCTTCCCGTGTGGCAGACTCACCGCTGCTGACGGGGCCGCACCGAAGGGGGAAATACTCATCCTGCAGAACGTGCAGCCCAAGGGCATCGGCATCACTATTCGAAAAGCGTCGGTCTAGGAGGTTGAGAGCGACGAAAAAAGCTCCGGCCTGTCGCACGCGTAGTCGGTAGTGGGGGTTCGTGTACCACGTGCTGCCGGAGGCCGGACCACCAGCACATCGGTGATCCCAGCGTCCATGAGCAACGTGCTCATGGCATCCCACCAAGCGTCGACATAGCTGCACCTGCTCGAAGGCCCGCAGGAAATCGACATAGGACATCCAAAACGTGCCCTTTCTTGTGGTAGAGGGACGAAACGTGGAAGTCCGACAGCGGTGTACCCCCGACTGGTCATTGGCACGAGGCACCGTAAATGGGGTAATAGTAACAGATACCTCATCGATATCCAGTGACTGCATCCTACTGCTGCCTGTTGTCCTGCGAATGGTACGCTGATTTAGCCTTACCCCACGGAGGGTACTATCAATATCAGGAAACTCCTCCCAGAGATGGGACTCCTCAGACCAGTCTCCGGCCCACTGGAAGGAAGTCCACGGATTGCACATTTCCACCAGTTTCAGCCCACCAAGCTGCCGCACCTGCAGCACATGATACGCACGGTTGGGCTCAATTCCAGGAACACATCTCGAAGGGCAGCGGCTAATAGCAGTCACCATTGTGTCCCCTATCGGGGTGCTGAACATATTATACATAGTGGCCCACCACGACTCTCCGCAAAAATTAGGGTCGTGCATGTGCCGAATAATGGGCACCCCCCCCGTAAAGTCAGCCATCGTCCTCGCACACGGCGCAGTGAGGGTGGAGCGTAGCGCATCCCCACACTCGTCATTATCGCCCTGTGAAGGACCGGGGACCCCATCACCGAAATCGGCATCCCCTGGGAACCACGAGGTGTCCAGATTGTGGTAGCCTCCATACAGCTTGGCCAAGATTTTTTCAAGGATGCAGGGCCAAAAGTACTTTCCATCATCCGCGGGCTTGGCGAAGAGCGCCTTGCCCTCACGGTCAACGGGAAGGTAGTCATCCACGAAGACGTAGCGCCAGGCACCATCAATAAATAGCCTAGCACCGTACAAACCGCAAACTACGTTATCCTCCTGCGGCGAAATCAACAGCTCACGGAGCGCACTTGTGTGGGGTACGGCGGCTGCGACACAGGAAAAGATCCATAAAAAGCCCGCGTGCGTCTCTCGCGGCAGCTCGTAGTACATCCCCGTATCGCGCTCCCTATTATTGCCCTTCTGTGTGGGCAAGAAGCGAGCGCAAGGAAAGAGCTCACTTGTACGTCGCCACGACGTAATGCCATAATTCACAGCGGCGCCGTGGCGAGGGGCGGCGTCCCCACTGGGAAACTGAACATCCATAAACATTCGCTGTTTCGCTGTGCAGAGGTCCGCCAGCGCATGGAGGGGGTTGTCGTCAAACAGATGGTCATGCACAGTACTATGGAAGGAGGAGAGGAGTGTCTTCACTTCATTAAAGGGAATCACGCGGTGGGTGTGCATACGAGGAGGTTGAGAGGCGGGTGGAGAGGAATCCTCACCCTTGCGAGGGGCTGATGCAGCAGCAGCTATCACCGTCGCTGCACTACCAATGGCACCCTTTTTCACCTGCTCCTTGCTCTTGCGGTTTCGCTCGAGTTGTGCGTCGATCATACCCAGAACTGATGAGCGTACCGACGTGTTATCAAGGATAATACTCTCCAGATTTGAGTTCTCCTTCGCTAGCTCGAGAACTAAGGTCCCTGCTGCTATGTTGAGTGGGTTATCGGAGAGGTTGAGCTGTACCACGGATGGGTGATGGCGCAGTGCGTCGCAGATCATGCCAATCGCCTCCTTGTGCAGTTTCTGACCACGAAAGTCCAAAACGCGCAGCGACGGGCAGCATTGGATCACTTCCAGTAGTGGACGAACTCCCTTTGGCCCAAGAAAGTTCTGCGACAAGTCAATTACCTTCAGCGTGTAGAAGTCATCCGGTGCTTCAGGCAGCAGAGCACACACCGCTGAATTCTTCTTGCACTGAAGATCTTCGCACTGCTGAACGTAGATCTCACGGAGTGAGAGGCCTGCATACCCGTGCATTCACAGCGGATATCCCAACAGAAACCGATGTAGGCGTGGTGTGGATTCCTACTGGGTCGTAAAGTGGCAGCTGCTCGAGTTGCCAGTTCTTCCTTGAAGCACACCGACAGAAATCCGGAATTAGTTAAGAGTGCAGCGGCAAAGCATCAAGTTTAAAGCAGTACGGAATGAATAGTAGAGCACATCGACAAAGGGAGAGCACTAACGTTTCTTGTCAGTCACATTCCCCAGAAGGCTGGAACGTACCACACACACACATACACATACACCCACGAGAAATGAGCAGTACAGGAAAGCCTTCCAATATGACAAAGGCTCACCATTGAGGCAAAAAAGGATGCCTGAGGAAGGGAATCTCCCCACGTCTCACACACGCATCCTGAATGCCACACACCATCATCATCCTTGTCTCGGA
>JAIZPF010000002.1:271424-285124 GCA_020509355.1 Blechomonas ayalai | reverse complement strand
AAAAAAAAAAACATTTATCATCCACTGCGAATGAGCAAATGCCAATCACATGCTTCCATAGCGCTACTTCGTTGCCGCCAACTGCAGCACAGTGGGCACCATGGGGAAATCCGGGTCCGGCGTCTCGTTGCGTAAGAAACCCTCATCAGAGGTGATCAGAAGGGAAAGCAATGCATCTCCTGGCAAAACTGGAATCAGATCCCTATCATCTCGCACCAGAGCAGCGGGGAGGCGGTGTTCGGGATGCGCTTGTAGATGATCCTCGAGAGTAGTGCGCCCCTGTAAATGCGCCGCACAGTCTGCAGAAACGGCGCCCTCAGGAGAGCGATAACCGAATGGGCACTGCTTGTTCGCCACGCTTCGGCGTACACCGTTTACGATGCGAATAAGATCGTATTCATCCTGTATATCCTGGCGTTGCTTCATTGCCGCACGAAGATCAAATACATGCTTTTCGCGCATGTGCGTTAGGCAGTCGTCACACGCCTCCGAGCAATACAGGCAGACACAGGGCGCATTCCAATCATCCTCCTCGGGCTCCCAGTCATCGTCCTCGGCATCGTCTGCTGGAGGGCTTTCCCTCTCACTATCTTCATCTGATGCGTCGGGAGCCAAGATGCAGAAAGGTTTAAGAGCGGAAACAGTGGTGGGGTTCCACTGATTGTGTCTAGACCTCACGCAGTGCTCCAGCAGTGTGGTAGCACACTGATTCACTTCTCCACAGACCGGACAGAACCACTTCTCGTTATCCACCGTTGCTTCACCTTCCGCGGTGCCATGGAGGAGCGCCGAGAGGCACATGAGGTACCCGTCCAGATCACCCACGTCGTCGAAGTGGTTGCAGTAAATCTTGTGGTGGGCAATATAGTGCTCCATTAGCGCATCTTGTCCACGGACCCGCATCAAGCACAGAAGGCACACATATTCATCCACATCCAGTTTTTGCAAGCGGCGCAAAACTTGCTTGCACGATGCCTTGAGGTGGCCAGAGGACATAGTGAGTGGCCTTGGTATTCCTGCAACGCGTAAACTGGGAAAGAGAAGGAGAAGCATCAAAGGGGATTCTCGCTCATCCTCGTACTCCCCGGTAAAGTCATGCGCTTGATCCAACGTAACGAGCAGTATTCGAGGTTCTGCCCGAAGCACAAACAGATAAAGGGCAGGGACACTATCCCTCACAAGCTCCCCAAATGAATGAAGAAAATCAATAAGAAAAAAAAACGAAGGTCGTTGAATGACGGAACGTCGCCGCCCTTACGACGGATGGCACAGAAACTCATCATGCTAAACAAGTCAGCTGACAATCCAACCGCATTAACCATATCCGTTCCACTGCCTTGCCTATGTTGCCACCTTCCTTGAATCGAGTGGAAATATAGAAAGTCTGAGTCCATCTCCTCGACAATAATGATAAAAACAGTATACTGCACTGTCCGGTAAACCCGTATTGCATCCAGTGAACGAAGATTGCTCATCATCCGACAAGAGGGATGAGACTAAGGAGTGTGCTACCTTGGTGCTCTAGCCCCTTCGTTGGGGGACACTCTGGACAGGGACGCAGCGGTCTAGACTGCGCTCTATCTCCGCTGTTTCGCGACGTAGGCTCACGCGGTAGGCGTCTAGCGGAAGAGACATCTGGCGCTCAATTTTCTCCTGTTCATCCCGTAGGATACTACCCTCTCGCGAGAGGCTTCGTTTGTCCATCACATCGTGGCTCTCCCATAAATGTCGGCCTTGACTGCTACGGGAGCCATTTCCCCAGAATGATGCACCGGTAGAACTGCTACGAGCAGTAGGCCTTGGTAACGGGCTGCGATCCTCGGTACTACAATGTGCGCCGGTCGGCCTTACCCGGTGTGCATCCGGCGACCAGCTGCGGTAATACGTCGGAGGCCCTACAGAAGGTTGGCGCGAGGAATTTAAGCGGTCACGTCCAGATGATGCTTGCTCAGCACTTTTAGTACGAAAGGGCGATCCTTCAACAGCCTGTGTGAACAATGTGGCGCTTTCTACACCAGACGCCCCGTCGTGCGGTTTTGCATAACGCGACGGACGAGAGGGGGAGCCAGAGGTTCGAATACTCCTACCGAGATGATACGTCGTACTGAGATGCGAGGCACTGGTATCGCCGTACATGATGGAGTTAGCCGAGTGTGGAGCGCTGTGTGCAGCGGGACTCTCATACACATAATGGGCCCGAGGTTCATAGGAAGCAGGTGCAGCGGCGCGTGGGGACTCTGAACGCACCTTACTCTCATAGTGGCAACGGTAATCACGCATGTATATGCACGCGTCCACCGGCTCCAATATTTCTGCAGGCAAGTCCTTGACGTTGGGCTGAAAAATGTAAAGCTGACTGTTATGCGTCAACTGAGAGGAGCGTTCCAGTGGCAGCCATGCGCAGCGTGCGTTGTGAAAGACGACGATGCAGGCAACCGAGATGGCGCGCCGAATACCGCGCTGCTCAAAGAGGTTATTGAAGGCCGCAGTGATACACGGAAGCAGCTGGGACACTGAAGGAGCACCCTGATCAAATGCAAAGCGGAGGTTAACCTTGACGCCATCGCAATCAGCCGCCACGAATAGGCAATGCTCCATAAAGAACGCAGGTAAATCAGTACCCACACAGTGTGTATGGGAGAGAGAAAAAGAACGACAGAGAAATGCTAGCGGTGTGCGCTGCAGCGTAATCTTGCATGGAAAAGGTCGGAGCAAAAAAAGAGAGTGAGCTCGGGTGCAGTCGCCAGGATACAACATTGGGGGGAGGGGGGCATGAGATAATGGTTCAACGTTCAGGTAGGAATCTCGCCGGCATCGGGTAATACGGACACTTACTACCAACACATAGCCAGCGCCAGGTCCAGCGCGTCAGCACTCTGTGTTTCGCCTGGTATGTGGAATGCGGCCTGGCTCTCTATGGAGGCACCAATACAGTACGGCCGGCACATTTCATTGCGAGTACCGTCCTTTTAGAAAAGGAACTGCAGTTTATTCTCTTAGCAACTCAGCAGAGGAATTCAGCTGTATGCCAGACATCAGGAGTTCTTGCATGCGACGCAGTGCACCTCTCACCGCCATATCGTCGTGCTCATCCGTGACGTGTCTCACCATGTGTCCCAGTGTGGCATGCTGCTCTAAAAGAAGACCAACACGAGCTGCTACCTCGCTGACTTCCCTGTGGTCTCGAGCAACCTCAGCCAGCTGCTCGGGCGTCAATCCCGTGTCATTCGGTGTATGAGAAACCCACAATGTGGACATCACCATATTTTTCCACGCCCTCTGAGACATTTCTGTGCCCTCATGTTTCTTTGCAAGGTGCTCGAGCCGCTCCTGGTGGCATCGCAGAGAGTGAATATCATTCTCTAGACGCTCAACCTCAGCCTGATGCTCTTTGGTTGCTATTTGAAATGCAGCAATCTCCACTTCATTCGTGTCACGCAGCTTCTTCAGCACCTGGAAAGCCTCCGCTGCTTCGTCTTTCAAGTTTCGGATAGATTCATCGATAACACTCAGCTCTGTGTCCACGGACTGACCCTCAATCGTCTCAAACTCCTTGGCAGCTTCCAACAAAATAGCTTCACGCGCTATTCGTTCATCACGACTGACGTATCCGCAATCCGTCTCAAGCTGCATACACTGCAGATCGTGGTAGTCACGGGTGCACTCAGCTTCGAGATCGCGCACTCGTAGAGATGCTGTCTGGTAGCGACTACTAAATACCTCCAAGTCTTTCTCAAGAAGATCGACTTCCCTGGAAAGAGCCGCAACCTCCTCGCCGGCCTTCTTAGCATCCGACTCTGCTTCCTGCACCAGGCAAGCATCTTGATCCGACAGTACTATAGCAGGTCCCTTATCACTCCGAGGTGAAGTAACGCATTGGGTACAACAGCCGCGGCCATTCGTGGCGTCGTCCTTTGTCACAGCCATACAGTTTGCTGCCTTATTATGACTAAGAAACCGCGGCTCAGGCTGTGAGACCAATTGTACTTCCAGTGCTTCGATCGTTTTTCGCCGCTCCTGAAGCACGGCGTACATCCGCCTGAACTGCTGTAGGCACCCGCTCAGCGATTCAATCAAAGAAGTCTTGCTGCGCACTTCATTTCTGGTCTTCTCAGATAGACTCATTATGGAATACGCTGCAGATCCAAGGTCTGAAATGAGAGACGGAATGTTCGCTACAATGAGCTCCGCATAGAAAAGTAGACGCTCTTCATCTGCCTGCGATAGTGTGCGTGGCCCTCCGAAATTACAAGACGCCATTGATCATAGCACGCACTCATGCAAACCGATAGATCCGTGTATGTACGCTTGAGGATATCGCCGTTTAACTGGGACCCCCCCCCCTCAAAAGCACTAGGCTCAAGAAGCTCGCTATCGCCGGCTTACGCAGGTAAGCACCACTAGGACGACCAAAAAGCACGCATCGCAAGAAGTTCAAACCATTTCAAATACTTACATAGCAAGGATATTTATCGATCACGAGACGACGAATCACATCATCCATTAGGGGGGCTAAGTGCCCTGCTCGACAGGACAGCTCGGTTGGGCCTATTTAATTCACCCTGTGATACTCTTCAGACATACCTACGAAGAGAAAGTTGTACCCATATGGGATTGCGAGCCCCGTCCTCCACGTATACATACACAAAGCACGAGCACCTCCCCTTTACATCCAAGGGGAGAGTAGTTGAGTCAGCCTTTCCTGGGCGTCTTTTGTCTCACCCCTCACATCTGACAAAAACCATCGCCCAGGAAGGGCTTCCATGTGCATCGGGTGGCCTGTGACCGGATGAATAAAGCTCAATGAGGCAGCATGCAGAAGATGACGGCGGCACAACACAAGTGGTATGAAGTCATCCCTTCGAGACGTCTGTGTCTCACGGACCCGCCCCAGGTATACCTCATCATCCACAGGGTACCCGAAGCCTGTCATTCCAGGTTGGCTTGTCGCATACAGCTTGTCCCCCAGCACAGGGTAGCCAATGTGCGCGCAATGGACGCGAATTTGGTGTGTACGCCCGGTAAAGATTTCAATCTCAGCTACAGACACGTTCAAGACCGCATCACTGGCACGGAATCGAATGACTGTGCACGCCGACTTTCCAATGGTGAGCGGTGAAATCATCTCGGGAGCTGGCACATTACTAATACCCATAGGTGAAGCTGACGACTGTACGTAACTGTCGCAAACCATCTTCAATTTTTTTAGCTTCACATGACCTAAATCATCTTTTAACGTTGGGTGTTGTGCGACTGCACATATGCGATTAGTAACACAGCGCACGGTCCCGGGTACTGCACAACCTGCTAGTAGAGCGACATACAGTTTGGAGAAGGTTTTCTTGCCCCCAAAGAGCGTTGTGATAGCCTCAGGCGCAATCTCGCTGCTTGTGTCACACATGCTCATCAGCTGCTCCACGGAAGCAACCATTTCTCGGGATCGCCTCTCAAACTGGCTGGAGAGCTGTCGAGCAGCTTCGACCGTTTTACCTAGTACAAGCACACCAGAGGTCTCCTTGTCCAAACGATGAACAGGAAAGAATACCGTTTCTTGCTTCGACGTACCGCTAACGATGAAGTCCTCCGCACCGGCTGGCACTCCGGCGTCCTCACCATCCTCATCGCGCACACGTTTCACTGCGTGGGGCCTGCCCTTTCGGTTATCTGGTCCCGGAGGAACTGCTGGAAACGGTGACGCGCAACCCGGTACTTCTGTTTCTTCATTGTAGAAGGCATACGTCCCTCTCCGCTGAAGTACAGCCACGAGGGTGTTCTTACAGTAACGGCCGCCTTCCGCGACGGGAAGGTCACCATTTTTGACACAAACGACAAGATGTTCATCTTCATAGCGAACAGCAATGTGCTCATCGTCCACCGGTGGCTCTAATGCTCGTGGCGGGTCAAATAGTATGATATCGCCCTGCCGCAAAACGTAATGGGCATCGTGCACTACAGCATCGTTAATGGATATGTAGCCGTCATCGATGTGCGCTCTCCATGCCTCTGCACCGAGGTACGAAAACTTCAGCGATAAGTAATCGATGAGCTGCTCTTCGGGGCTTAATCTGTGGCGGCTGTACCGAAAAGAGCGACCCATCTAGGGCGATGTCAACCTTCCCACTAGGTAGTCCGTAAGCCGCTTTAGCGGGGTGGAGAACACGTAGCGCTGACCACAGTATAGACAACCTGCAGACGCCGAACAGATAATGATGCAAATGATTCGCAGCACGCAATGAATTCGTATGCGAACGCCTCGTCTACTCACAGCGGTCCCAGCAAGCTCCATTCTCTCGTTATGCGTTCCTCTGCCATACATCTGTGTAAATCGATCTGAAGCACTTCACCTCCGGTGTAGTATTGATGTAGCGGCGCCGTCACACTGCTGTCGAAAATGGAAGCGAACTAGTTGACGTGCACAGCTCTAATAAATGTGATTACAATTTTATTGGGGTGCCCACAGCTCATGAGCCACTATGATGTGAGTTTGAAACTACGGGAACTATGTGCGTCGTCAGTAGGCAGTTCAGAGAACTGATGCAAAGATACAGTACCTCAGCGGAACTCACGCTTACGGAACCCCGCTGCCCTGCCCCTACCTCTAGTGTGTACTCTACTTTCTCCCACAGAACCTCTTACGGGGCTCGTACACCTGCGAGAGGGATTAGTGATAGACGAACATTTGGTACTGGAGTCGGCCACATGGCGGTGAGATGTCTCATACTTTGGAGAGTCGAGGTGAGCCGTGCTAGGGCACGACGCTACCGCTGTTGTTAACCCGTGCGAGGAACTAGGCTTCTTGGGTTGTGCTGGATCATTCAAAGATCGTCCGCTTTTCTTTTGATCGCCACGCTGCAGATCTATTGGTAGCTTCTCCCCATCATAAAAGGGCTTGGCGGTGACGGAAATAATATGCTTGCCGTACCGATTCGTCCATCTACGTCCCTGCTTCTCATGGGGTAACGGGGAACGGTGGCCTACCCCCAACGGGAAGGAGGATGTAGTTGGGGATGAACCTGCTGCACAGGGCTCACTACAGTCACATTTGCTACTCAAGGCCACGCTCACGCTGGATCCCTCACAAACCAACCCCGCGTTCTGTGTTGAGGAAGCATGGCCCATGTCGAGAGCATGTCGAGATGGGATCGCCACATCTACATCACAGTGCGTGAGCTGCGACTCTGAAACGATGGCACCGGCAATCGTCTCTTGCGGTACCTTCCCCGTGTGTGCAGTCGTTACTTCATCTCTATTACAATGCACTGCTCCCGTGGTGCTTTCCTCTTCCACTCCGCGTCCAAGCTTGACCACAGGAGGCTCATCGACCATCGCGACTGCTCTGGAGTCCACACGGATGGGTACCACTCCAAACGTCCATTGGGCGTCTACGTGTCCGCGCGAGAGAGGGAGGGGGGGTGGGTCGGGGACGTCAACGGTTCCCGTGGTCAAGTTGCAAGATTGTGGGCCACCCGCTGTGTCTCTAAGCCCCTGCTCTGGGGAATGCTCACAACCATTCACGCCTATCTTTTCCTTGTGGGGACCAGGGAGGGAGTTCGCATTACTCTCCGTTGGTGGGTCTGCCTCAGAGACGTTGCCAAGAGGCAAACGTGCACGACGGTTAGTGCTGGGAGTTAGGCCATTCGAGAACATGTGTGATGCCACAGGTAAGGGTGATGGCACGTCCAACGGTGAAGAGGACAGTGGAGATGTACGTTGTGCCTCTTCATTACCTGCTTGGCCCGTGTTCACGGCAATTACGTCATCGGTGAATGCAGGTGATATACCGTTCCCAGAGACAGCAGCTAAAGGTGAAGGGGACCCAATACCCACTAACGGGTCCTCCCTGGTACGGGAAGAACGCGAACTGGTGTCATCAAAGTACAAGGATGATGACAGGACAGGTAGCTGACGCTTCATGGTGGATTCATCGGCAGCACTCCCCCCGCCTCTAGCAGTCCACCCATCACATTGTATACCAACTGACAACGATACCACCTCGCGGCTATGGTCGACCGATGGAATAGCAGTGCCCACAAGATTGCGAGTGCTATTAGGCTGTGAGTAGTCATCGGCAGTAGGGTCGCGCAGAGGCCGGGAGGAAGACAGTTGCCTTTTAGTAGCAATGATATCGCCAGTAGATGCACCAGATACGATGTTACTATCCAGCCCATTTCCTCCACTAGCTTTGGGTAGCATCGAATCCGTTGGTACTCCTGCATGTGTACAAACGCCGCCCGGGGCAAGTAATGGGCCTGACTCCAGATGTGCTCCTCTCGTTCGCCACCATTTCAGCCACTGCACCTTTTCTCCGCCAGATTTTGCACGGCATTCGTAGCGCAGCCAGTGTTGTGCCCTTGGCGTGGTGTGAGCTCTCTCTGACTCGGCAAATACCAAACTACATAGAACAAACTGCGCTACATCGGCCGCGTCATCGTACAACACACAGGATCGGGCATCCACCACTTGGCAGGCAGGTGCTGTCCCCATACGGTGAAACAGGCGGTGGGCCCAGTAGGTGCGGTAGAGAGAGAGGTAGACCACTTGGGGCGGCAGTGCACGACGGACCGCCTCACCATTCGCGCTATTCGTGTCGTCCGCGGTGACTGTAGTCGTAAAGCGAGCCTGGTATGAGGGAATAACATAATACTTCTTATACCCCGCGCTGAATCCACTTGGGCGCATGTAAAGATAGCCGCTTCTAGGTCTCTTTGACTCTGGGTATGAGGGATATAGCATCCGACAACAGCCAGTACCAATAGTCACCTTGCGACACCCAACAATCGTTAAACGGTCGGCAGAGATGACGGGTGGTGCTTCAACATCCGTAAGCGACGCAGAAGGGATACGAAGATTGCCTTCGGGATGTCCGCACTGCCTTTTCCGTTCGGACAGAAAGCCTTGAAGCGTGCTTCCCCAAGTAGCGCACTCATCTTTGGTGAAGAAGGCAAAAAAAAGGCGTTGGCCGTCCTGAAGGAACAAAACCATACCAACCGGCCCGAACAAGACAATCTTGCGATCGACTTCAGACGTAGCTTCATCCTCACCTCCCCACCGGACTCGACTATCAAATGCCAGGGTACCTCCAGAAACTGCAGTACCATCGGCTGTGATGCGCACTTCGAGCGGCTTGCGAAAGCAATACCCACGAACAGCTTCAATCATTGCTGCCGGCACAGTAATACGATCGGCATGTCCTGCGTTGCTTAGAGAATCGCCACTTTGATGCATGCTCATGCGCTCGTTGTCGTAACGGCTGCTGCTATGAGAGTGGGGACGTATCCCCCTCTGCAAATCTATCGGTCTTCCTCCGAGGGTAGGCCCCACCGCAATGTGGCCCGAGCGAGAGTTCCAGTGCAATGCACGGCAACAGAGCCATGTACCGGAGGAAGTAGAAAAGTAAGGTTCATCTGCGCTCGAGGACTCCCGCTGAGAGTGCCGAGAGTGCGCTGAATACCGTCGGGGTTGCCACTGGAGAACCTCGCTGTAAAGCGACAGAGGCGTAGGAGACTTGTAATGACGGGTGTGCATGCATGCGGTATACAGTTCTAGTGAAGCAGCAATAGAAATAACCTAAAAGGGCCCGCTCCACACGCCTCCACTCGAGGGAGCGGGATTCAGTCGGGGCTACGGCAATGCTAGGTTAAGTCACTTAACGAACAACAACGAAGAAGATCCCTCATAAAGAGAAACGGCCCAGGTAGCAATACGAACGCATGTTAAAGGTAAAAAAAAAAAGAAAAATGAATATCAAGGCACATTAAAGCTCACACACTTCCTTCCTCCACAGCTCCAAGAACGTACCGTTCTCTATTGACAGAGAAACAAAAAGACTCTATCAAAGGTATAGTAGAACATGGCACACACATGACGCCAATGAAGGCCTGTCTGACGACTCATCTGAGTCGCGGAGGCAGTTGCCCTCTCACTGGGCCGCTTGCCAGACGGTATACGTGATCCAATGAACGATTGAAATATCCAAAAATAAAATCGCATACATGAGCGTACTTATGGAGAAAAGTGCCCACATGGGAAGACTAAAGGTATTATTAAATGTGCCGATCGTGTCAGCTGCAGTAAGGTGGGCAAGTCTCGTTATTCTTACCCTACCGAGTCTGACATGAACGTGTGCAGTCCGAGGTCAAGGGACATTGGGGGAAGAGCGATAATGCACGCTGTACAGAGTGTGGGTGGCATACGATCTATTTTATGAGACGACGAAGCGTGTTATATTTCCACGACGTGGGGCTACGTGGCCTGCGCACGCTCGCTAATTGAACGCGTCCCAATGACCGCCTTCTGTCTGGATTCTAAGGAATACACACCAATAGTGAGTACTTTCAGATTCAGCCTAGGATGTCGAAATTTTTTGCCCACACACCCGCGGCTTATGAAGAGAGCGTAATCTGCTACTGTAAAGGGATCCGCCGCGCTTGAGGAAACGTGCGTGAAACAGTAATAGGTAGCGAAGTAGAACATACTATGAATTGTATTATCGTTGTACTTAGATGGCGTGATGGTCATGAAACATTTTGACATCGACCACCCCCACATGAAAGTGGTGACCACTTCAGGGAGAAGGAGGGAGGCGTATGTGCAACTGTCGTTTTTCTTTCGAGAGTGGAGCTGTATCTATTTTCACTTTCTTCCCAGCACAAAAGAATATGGGCAGCACCAGTCGTGCCTATTTACTATTACCAGCACGTAAAGCGAACGTTTAGTCGATACGGCTGCTAGGACAAGTCCGTCCATCCCCAATTCCCCGCCCACCAGCCCTGAATTGGCGTGATGGCCATTGGATGAGTGGGGGTATGATAACGGCAAACAAGTTGATGGAGAAGGTTCAAACAATAACGCGGGATGACAAAGGCGAAAAGAAAGAGATAACTATTACCAACGCGGCAACTGAATGGGTGGCATCCAGGGCTGTCACAGTCTAGACGCAGGAAGAGAATCATGACCTGCCCCAACGAAATGAACCAGGGGAAAGATTCGCGTAGCGAGTCATTCGTGAGAAAATAAGACGTTTTCCTGCCCCTTCGTTTTTCAACAAGTAGTTCGACGCTAGAAAGAAGCTTATATCATGTTATCGAATGAAAACTGGTCTCCGAGAGGGAGACAGACATCAGGGATCGTCTTCCACTGATAGAAAGGGCGATTTGACTTCTACATCCGTAGTAATGACAGTTAGATCGATAAAAAACAAAAGCCAATAATATAAAAGAGATCAGGGACGGTACGATAACAAACACATCGCGATTCACACTGTTCGCCCATCCCACGAAAACGCACAACCGCCGGATAAAGATTCAAAGAAGGTTTTCACCAGATGCCTCCATCCAGTCTGCCGCATTGTTGAGGTATTCAGTGCACCGATATACGTAAAACAAAGGTGAAAGATGACGAAGAAGAAATATAGCAACTCCTCTACACTGTAGCCATTCAAAGCCTCATAGGCGTCTGGGGGAAACGGCAGACCTGTATACTATGCCCTGTGATACTTTCCCTCAAGAAAGCTCAACTTGCAGGGAAACAAGTACAGCTAGAATAACGGGATACAGTGGTTGCTACAGTGAGTCGTAAACGGCACCCTGTGATTACAGGGCTGAAGTCAGCGGCATGGTTTTGAGGTCCCTGTCCACATCAAAAGGTGCATCCGTCTTCGCTCGTACTTCATCAAGAGTGACACCCTCAGCCAATTCCGTCAGCAAGAGGGTGTTCACGCCGCCGGGATGCTTAACTACTCTAAACGTTGCGAGCTCCGTGATGAGGATATCCATCGCTCCCTTCGCCGTAAGCGGCATACGGCAACTTTGGCGCACACGTGATTTCCCTGATGAAGTTGTGTGCTCCATAAGGACAACAGCCCTGCAGCCACTTGTGATCAGATCCATCGCCCCTCCCATGCCCGTCATGAACTTTCCCGGGATGTACCAACTGGCGATATCACCCGAGCTTGAAACCTCGTACGCGCCAAGCATCGTTAGATCCATGTGTCCGCCACGGATCATGTCGAATGATTCAAGGGAATCAAACAACGACGCACCGTTAGTTGAGCAAGTCACCGTTTCGTTACTGGCATTAAGGAAGTCCTCGTCAATCTCACTCGGCAGCGGGTGAGGGCCAGTTCCCAGCAAGCCAAGCTCTGCCTGCAGGAGAACATCCATCTCGGGGGTGATGTAGGACGCGACGAGCGTTGGCAAACCCGCTCCGAGATTCAGCTTCATACCCTTCTGTATTTCCAGCACAGCGCGACGCGCGATAGTATGTCGGACCCCCTTTCCCAACTTCCCTTCCGTTGTCAGCGTCTGGCCATCAGGATCGCGGGTAACAACCGTGACCGGAGGCCTGCGAGAGCCTGTTGCGAGAACGAGCCGCTGCACATATACGCCTGGTACATGTATCTCATTCGGATCAAGCTCACCACACTCCACAATCCTTTCAACCTCGGCGATACACACCTTTGAGCACTTGGCACAGAGAGTGTTGAAGTTTCTCGTTGTGCCGCGGAAGACAAGATTGCCTTGTTTGTCTGCCTTCCACGCTTTAACAACGGAAAACTCCGCAGCCAGCGCCGTCTCGAGCAGACACCATTTCCCATTAAAGCAGCGCGTCTCCCGTGGTTCGCTCACCTCCACAACATGACCACTGCCGTTAGGATCAAATCGCACAGGAAGATTGCCATTCGCCACATCCGTGCCAAAGCCAGTCCGTGTGAAAAACGCGGGAAGCCCTGCTCCAGCCGCACGGAGTCGATCCGCTAGCGTACCCATTGGGCAAAGTTCCAACTCTACCTTCCCCATATGCATTGCATCATTAAACACACGACTGTCGCCAGGATAAGATGTGATGGCTTTCTTCAATTGGCCATCACGGACAAGTGGTCCGATACCTTCGGTATCACCCTTTAGCGTACTCATGATCACAGTAAGATTTTGACATTTGGTGCTGTTCACAGCTTCCAACAACTCGAACGGCACGCCACAGGCACGGAACCCTCCAACGGCGATAGTGCAGCCGTCAGGGATATCCTTCACTGCATCTAGGGCTGTCATGATCGCGGGTCGCAAACGAAAAACACACCGGCTCAGCATCGTCCTCAATGCTGGAGTGCGAAATAGAAAACAGAACGCCGCCGATCCCCTAAGACTAAACGGACGAGTACTGCGCAAATACCGCAAGATAGCAGCGCACGTGCGGAAAAGTCAAGGAAAGGGGGAATATTAAAGCAATGTCTACTAGAAAGATCCAAAACTGCTCTACAGAACAACAGGAAAGGTGGAAGGGAGAGGAGTAGATAGGAGTGCCCTACCGAGTCAACCGTCAGGAACGGACACAGAATGAGGTCAAGGACTGTTGATGTGAATGTTGAAACAGAAGGCGAAGGAGTGAGAATGATTACCTTGATTACCGTGATGTTGTTTACTACATGATCCTTCCTGTTATCACATTCTGCCCGGTGGCCATTGTTGTAATCATAAACAGTAACCACATTTGAGGGGTTTGACACACGATTCGATTATTTTCGCCTGCCCACCCACACCTAGTTATGCCATGACAAGACATACTATTTCATTGTGATTACCACAAAAGAAATACTAAAGGGGGATGCGAGGGGGGGGGGGGAAGAAAACGAGTGATATCATCCCACCCACCACCACTGAGTTGATTGAGATACTGGACAGCTGGGGGCTGTCACAGTCTGA
>JAIZPF010000002.1:251367-269723 GCA_020509355.1 Blechomonas ayalai | reverse complement strand
CTTTCAAATGAAAGAGAGAATACTGTCACATGGCGCATATCCACATGAACATTTACGCCCCACGGAACCCTCCAACGGCGATAGTGCAGCCGTCAGGGATATCCTTCACTGCATCTAGGGCTGCCATGATCGAGGGCTGATGATTTCGGGCATGATAGGGATCTAGGAGAAATGGCAGTTGGGCCATGATGGTGATGTGATGTGTCGCAGGGAGATTGGTCAGATACCTGAGTGTAAGGATGGGCAACGTTCTTCTGAAGCGTGTTCTTTCTTCCACAGCGGAGTAATGGGGAAAGAGGTAGGCCTACTAGAGTTGTTGTTCATACGATGCATGCAGTGGCTGCCTTGAGCGCTCTGCTATCGCGATGAAGATGCACTGCAACTGTGAGTAAAAGAACGAATCGCAACGGAACTGACGCTGGGCAGCCATAACTGACGCAGGGAAACAGCCTATCTTGCAATGATCAGCAAATGGCAGTATGTGACACTGTGATCAATGGCAGAATGGTAATCTTCTATCTGTCTGGCATGGCCTGTCGAATTGTTTCATCAGGCATAGCAGTATTGCTGCCAACGAAATCTCTACATCGAGCCGTTCTATGCAAACGGTGGAAACGGTCATCACAGCCACACGCACACCAATGGATTGATGCACAGGCGTATCTGGTGTTACTCTATAGATCAATCCGCAGCGAGGTCAAATGCTGCGGTCACAAGATGTCTATCCTTTAGCGTCTCTACGGTCGCCTTTCGCATAGCACTGGGAAGCAGATCTGCGGTGTTCCATCCTTAGAACCAGGAAAAGAAGAGCCGCAGGTGGGAACCCCACGAGACACTTCCATAGCCTGATAGGGCTGTGCTCTCACTTACCACCCGCCAGCCGGAAATAGACGCGGCCCTCACCAGTTCCAGCGCCGCTGCTCGTGCTGCGTCCACCACCGTGGTTCTCAGTACGCGTCATCGCTTCCATCATGACCGTGATAATATCTTTCACTAACTGCGAGCTGCAGCGATTCCCCAGTGTCTGGAGTTGCTGCACTAACTCAGGTACCATCATCCTCCGATCTGTGGCTAAACGATAGATGCGAAGTGCCTCCTCCAGATCCTGGGGCGAGATGAAGGGAGGTAACTTCAAGCTCACTTCACCAGCGCATGTACCACGGTTGAGGACACCCAAGTACCTACGAAGAAGAAGATGGCGATGTTGAGATGTGTCCAAAGGGATGACACCATTGTAGACAACACGTTCCGGAGAATAGTCGACTGATACTGCCATTATTGAGCCTCCATCAGTATCTACGTTCATTTTTCCTTCCTGAAGGGCAAGCCCCCACGTGGGTGATGTTACTGCAGGAACTTCCAACTGTTGTTGGAAGACCACAGTCCCACTGTGGTCGATCAGGCTTACCTGAACTTGGTGCCTGTGTGCGCCCGGGACGCGGGAAGCGTACTCGGATCGGCCCGTGTCACCCCCCACCCCATCCACGATGCAAACAATGCGTAAATGTGGAGAAGAAACGAGGCGAATCTGGATATCCTGCTCAATGGGTTGAAGCTGTAGATCCAGGTGCGGCATGGTGACAGCAGATGAGCTACCACCACCCCCACCTTGCTTCTCCTGAGTCCACCCTATGTGGTGTGGAGGTGATAGGAAAGGTCGATTGGGATGCCCATCATCCGGGACAGCTTCCTGTACCTTTGTAGGGGTGCCGGAGAAGCGCACGGGGCTGGTGGCGGTTGCGGTGTGGCCCAATGTACTGGGTGCGCCTATCAGCGATACAGAGGTTTCAGTTTTGATCTCTCCCGTCCGTGGATCCCTCGCCGTGAGCTTCACAACGTGCGGCTCTACCCCTCCGGGTACCTCACCTGCAGGAAAACGCCCTCGCTGCGGAATGGAGACGGGTGCTTGGTTGTCCAAAGTGGCTGTGAGGTAGTACTGTAGTTGATCAGTGTATATGTTACTCAGGAATCCACTAGCGCATGTGTAGTGAATATTCTCTATGGAGGTGGCGGCATGCGCACGTCGTAGACACTCAACCAATAGCGGCACACAGCGCTGGCCGGTGGGAGAGAAGGCCATCGTGTTAATAGAAAGCAGTTCCTCCGCTGTGCGCACGGGATCCAAATTGTGCCGTTGAAGTGTGTCCACCACGCGGGCTACCAGCTGAGCATCCATGTCCTCTTCTCTCGCGTCAGTACTTAGCTGCACGCGAACGGTGGCTACCACGCGGCCGTTTCGCCCATCCACCGCATCTAGCGCAACCGGCGCGCCGCTAGGAACGTTGAAGGAACCATTAGTGGGCACTGATTGTCGGGGCTCATGACCAGCCGTGGCTGTCACTTGAAACCCAGGGCAATGAATGCCACTCAGCACGCCCTTCTGTGCGGCAAACGATAGCACCGGCGGGGCCTTAAACAGCTGCTCCACCACATAGCTGACAACGGTAGATGCCTTTGTGTTGGGTGGGTTCACTGTCTGCACTAACTGGCGCGCCTCATCGATACTGGTCGCCTGTAACACATTCACGAGCTGGTCCAGCCAGGTATCATTAAGCTTCACGGGTACGGCAGGAGTTGTGATGGTTGCTTTTGGTCCAAAACTCAGACGGGCAGCATCGTGCGCGCCATAGGAAGTTGGCAGCGCTATAGACACCTGCTGGGGTACGCTACGGTCACACCTTATGGAATTCGTTCCAACAGTTATGGGGAGGTCCCCTAAAGTCACCCGCATGCCATCTTGTGCACTCACACGAGTGTGGCCACTACCTTCCTCCTCAATACTGACAGATAAGGGGGGCGTCCGAAGCGCAGGGATGTGAGCGTTCTGGCGAAGCACCACGTGGCCTGCGCTGTCTGTGAGACTAATCTTTACGCGTTGCTCACCAGCATGGGGAAGAGGAAGGGTGGCTGTATTTTGGCTCGTGGTCGTCGCACCATTCTCCGCCTGCAAGTGGACTGTAAACCCATCGGCACGGGCAGTGTAGGTCACCTCGCCGCTGCCAGGGGCTGCGGTGATGTGCGTCTCCATCTCGGGAACAACTTCAGGGGGGCCTCCCGTCACTGCGTGTGAGGGGCTCCTAGACGCGGCTGAAGGAGTCGGTATTGGTTGCTCCAAAGCCATGCTTGTGGCAGCAAGCGGCTCAGCTGCCGCTTGCGTAAAGGCGGCAGGTCTTTTCGGCAGAAGCAGACGGTAGGGCCCACAGTCACCTGGCACAGAGGTAGGCTCCCCCTCGCTCAGTGTGAGCACCTGGCCAGTGCCCATGCACTGAAGCATTGTTGCCTCCACGTAACCGCGTTCAGTATGAATGGTAAAGGACGAACCAAGAGGAAGAGTAGAAACACAGTGATGCATAAAATCCCTCGTTGGGGAGCGGGCCGGCGGGTGGGTTGGCTGTGGAGCCCAATGCTGTGGATCGACCTCGAGCGAGCAGGCCTGTGTATGAATAGGGATGACGTACCACCCTGACACTGGTCTCACACGTTTACCGTCCACCAATAAGCGAACAGCCGATGCAAAGGTCGGATCAGGTGCACGAATACGCATAACGCTCGCGCCCTCGCTGCCACTAAAGGACATCTTGCAGTAGTGCTTGGCGTTGCCGCTTTGCACAATCGCCGTAAGAAAGTAATCACGGCCGTCGCCGGGAATCGTCAGTGCGGCCTTGCCTTCCGGCAGGTTAACCGGGCGTGGGATGGAGCTTCCCACCGCCAGTTCACAGCTGAGAGTCTGGCTCGAAGGCGCCCGAAGTTCCTCTACCATTATATTCGTTCCCGTCACCCGCAGCACAAGCGTGCTGCGTGCATCCTTGGAGACTCCGCTATGCCCATGGTTGACTCGATCGTCCATTCGGTAGGCGCCACGAAAGGGATATGCGGCATCGTTCATGTTGCAACCAATGGGAACGAGACTCCGCCTTGGCATTTGCAAACCGCGACAGACAGCACAAAGCAGTCACTGAAACGCACCAACAGTGTCGTCTTCTATAGGCTCCTGAAAATGTAAGTAGATATGTGCTCACCCAAGTAGGGCTAATGACACACTATACCCTAGGTGGGGAACTGGCGTGACTGACTCGCTAACAGTTTAGAGTAGGGTGAGGCACGTGAGGCTATCACACAAAATAGCGAGGAAGAGGTGGTACAATCCGCAATGAAGAAAGCATTCTGTGTTCGTCTGGTACTCGTTTCCCACGCATATCACCCACAGCGACAGCTTGATAGGCAGAATGTTTTCTTCCTTCCGCTCACCAAACTCCCAGCGACAGCACAAGAGCTGCAAACCGGGCACCTCTTGCGGATTTGTTACTCGCTGGCGTTACCACACAAGCATGGCTTACCTTTTCGCTTAGACTTACCACCCCGCCCAACTTCAGTTTCTGGGTTCATGAATGAGCTGATCTATGCGCTCAGTAACGCGGTCCACCGTGGCTGCCATTTGCTCTAGCGTGTCGTTTTCGAACGTCCAGAGCACGCCCTCATCGTACGCCCTACGGGCCTCCTCCTCGCACACGCACTGGATTTCCGCCTCCATGTTCTCCTGCAATTTCTTGTCGTTGTAGTGGCGCTTTGTCAAACGGTCGTAGAGAACGGCTGTCGACGCATGAAGAACGATAACGAGATGGAACCACCGCTTAGGGAAAAGCTCACTGGAGTGGTAGTCCACAATATGATTGCCGGAACGGACCATGATGGGCTCCAAGTAGTCCAAGAGGCGATCCTCGTCCTCCTCTTCGATCACGTGCGTGTCGAAGTTCACATCATACTCGGTGAAGAATTGATGATCCTTGATAATCTTGCCCACCTCAACATGCTCGAAACCTTCCAGTTCTTGTACAAGCATTGCAGCAAATGAAGTCTTCCCAGTACCGGGCGTCCCGGTGATCAGAACATTGATGCCCTTCGGCTGCTCCATGCCTGCCAAAAATACTCTACCAGTCGCATGAGGACAGTACAGCGGACATCGGTAAGGCGGAGCAATGGGAAAAGTGGAGAGGAGCAAAGGAGAAGTTGGGTCGGTGGGCAACAGCTATTAGCCATTTCGGTGCGTAGTCGCCATGGACGTACAAAGGGAAATCAGTAGCAGTGCAATGCAGTCACTCAAGGCAGTGCAACAGGGGAAGATGTGTGTGTGTCGGGGGGGGGAGCAAGTAATCCTACATTAGTTATGTAGCCGCTCCCACGCATCTGTTTAAAAGTGGCTGCGTGAGGCGTTCCACATCAAGGAAGAAGTGCGTTCACGCAAACTCTGATCCTCGCGGAATCGTACGAATTCCCGCTCCACGTCAACTTCTCGCGCGCTCTCATTCGACAGCGGTGCGCCGCGGTGGTTCTCCCACATCCTAAGAGTCAGATATTTCAGCTTGTTTAGTTTCTTCTGCGCCAGCCGGTGGGAAAGTGAGCCACGATGCTCGGTGTACTGCTGCTTTGGTACTGTGGTGTGACACAAGGAGCACCAGACTTGATCTGGAGGGAGCAACTCCCGGGCTAGCTGCGACGGCCGCAGCTGGCGGCCAATATATTTTTTGATAGTCATCACCAGGTGAGGGTCGTTTCGCAAAGAAAAAGAAGATAGGGTGCACTCGTGTTTGCGTTCCAATATACTTCATACTGAGACGACGAAACAATGCAGGGAAATAACAACATGTGAAGCAAGGCCGCTTTGTGTACCTGTGTCTGGCGCACAAGTCCGTCGTACTCGTGGCTGGCATCAGACCTATGCCACACAACCTATGATGATAAAATTCTCTGTGGTAGCAACAGCAGGGATGTTACTATTCTGTTCACCATCCAGTAAAGACATACTCGCTGCTCACTTCATCGTCATCTTCTTCGGTGTCACCGACGACATAGTCGGGAAGGACCTGCTGTGTCACTATCATGGAGGAACTATCTCCATCCTTTTCCTCCCGCACACCACCCTCCACCCCCATTTCCCCCACTGGCGCCGTAGGGGAAACGCCAATTGCTGGCCCGCTCCACTGCTCTTCAACCGCCGCCGGCACCTCTTTCAAAGAACAGATGGCGCTGAGGTTGTCGTCGCCGTAAGGGGAAATTCCATCCGGACAGCAAGATATTGGTGAGCTGTGGTGCCCAGAATAAGGTGTGCCTGGCAAGTGTGTTACTGGGGTCTCGCACACCGGCACGACACAATCCGGCTCTGTATTCCTTCGAATCTCTTCAGCATGTGTTCGAGCCTGCCGCTCCGTGCTGTGCACTGTGCAGGGTTGCTCCTCTGCCGAAAAAGCCACGCCGGATAGTGAAGTATGTATGTGCGAGGAGGTGTTGCCCACCCCGTTATGTGGAGTGGTTGGACTCTCTGCAGTCATATCCTGCCGGCGCCGCTTGCGGCTGACAGAAAAAGGGCTCAGACGCTGCCCATTCGTAGTAGAAGAGGAAGGAACTGCATCGTTCCCTGCCAGTGATGATGGTGGTATGTGTCTCCTGCATCCACTTATCGCGGTAATGGGAGAGGTGCGTGTGGCTCTTTGCTCGATAGGAGTCGTGGGAAGCGCCTCTCTTGTATTCTCCTGGGCATTTTCCTGCTCAAACAGTTGAGAAAGACTTGTGGTACTGTCATTCAGAAGATACATCGATCTCAAGGTGTTGTAAACGGTATCCCTTTCGTCATCGTCTGCGAAACCATAGGCACTCTCATCGACAATTGCCTCTGTATTACTAAGAACAGAGTGCCGTACCATCTTACTCTGCTCTTCAGAAGCAGGCCAATGTACCTCTTCAATGGCACCGCCTGGGGCTCTTTCCTCTGGTCCTCCGTCATCGATACTGGGCTCGCACACACTTGTGAAACCAATGATAAAGGCATCCTCTTCATCCGCCGTATCGCATTCGCACGCCCGCTCCTCTCTGCTGTTGCTTACTGTATAAAAGTGAGCCATCTCCCGCATTCCATCACCCCCAGCCGTATCATCGGTGTAGCCCCACTCGCTACTGTGGCTGTTCACCGACCTGCCCGTCCACTCCGACATGGAAATAACGGTGTGCACAGACTGCTGTTGGCCCCGAGCAGAAAATGGCCCATAATACTCCGGTGGCAAGTACACTATATTTTCACTGTGTAAACCGCCATCGTCTTGCGCATGGCTGCGCTCTCGGGCAGAAAATATCTCACCTGCGTGTTGCCAATTTGTCCGCCCTCCAGGATCATCCAGCGTCTCCACTGACAATGAGCGCGCAACAGCAGAGACAGCAACTATGGGCTCACATGGGCAAACGCTAGCACCGGTAACTTTGTCAATAAGCCGAGTAGCGTGCACATGCCGGCGGTCCTGCAAACGATCCACTATCGCCTGCGCGCTCAGCTGAGGAGAAATCCCCATGCGAAATAAACGGCCGTGCAGTTCCACATCGATTCGCTGCAGCACTGTAGAATGGCTCGACGAGTCCAACGTTCCCACACCGTTGGTTGGAGAACCTCTGTCCTTACAACTTACCTTTTTGGGTGGCTCCTCTTGAAGGTGGAGGTAAAAGAAACACTGTAGTGGTACTTTGTCCACGAAACCATCCCACTGTACTGTCTCTCTACGGTCGCCAGAATCTCCCGCAGTGGTAGACACACTGTTGTTCTCCAATGAACCTTCAGCGGGCACCCGCAGCAGGGCACGAATGCGTATGGATGGGTGGCCAGTCGTGGGACTCCGCCGGGACCCTCCCCCTGAGCATACGAGGCAGCGACTCTCCGTCTTTCGAGCAGGAGCACCACCATCTGTGACAGAATTTGACGTTCGTTGGCCAAGTGACTCCTCCCCCTGGCCAGTGGTCTCATGAACTACGCAATACGTGTTCAGACGCTCCTCCAGCATCGTTGCCAGCTCTTCATATGTCGCCCCGCTAACAAAGGGCAGGAGGAGGGTTCCCCTAAAGTCCTTCTCGTCAGCCGAAGGCAGGCCAGTGAAGCCGGCCGCTGTAGTATTACTCAGCCCATTCGCCTGAGGAAGTCCACCGCATTGATACAGTACAATCGTCACTGCAGCATAGGAAAGAGCGGCATGCAGGGGCACAGTGGAGTCTGGATGCTTCACAGATGGGCACAGCATGGCGAGAGAAATGGTTTACGCCTGTGAACAGGAACGACAAACAGGGAATAGATGTTATGTTGCCGCTCTGCTGAGCATTCCCTCAATAATATTCTAGCAACTGAAGGTACTCTCATACATGCCGTTAGGATTAAGATGCTCTAAGAGGCAGTCCTGGAAGATAACAAGAAAAGAAACAACAGTATTCCCAGAGGGAAAAGGAGGAAGGAAAGAGAACTTCCCAAGACGGGCCTACAACACTTCCCCCCTCCCCCGCCAGCTACCGCCCCTGCCACACACACTGGCACAGCAACTTGAAGTTCACTCACAAACAAAATGCACAGGATGTAGCATCAAATGACTTTTTTGATCTAGCCGTTGTCTAGGCAAGGGATGTACTACCATCATTACGTGACAATCATTATAAAAGGGGGGGGGGGATCAAACCCTGTCGAATAACTTCTAAAACGGTGTGCATCGCTCAAAGCATCCCATCATAAAGGATGTTGAAGAACGCAATTGCATCTAAGATAAAGCAAAGGAGAGGGCTGGAAGCGCCATGCAGGCACATAAGGTTTCCTAAGCAGGCTACCTACGCAAGACACATGCGAACGCACCTCTCAGTCGGTCAATCCCTCAACTGCTCACGTCTAGTACAAGAGGAGTATGAGGTGCCGCTACAAAGATGCATCCGGTTACTCTAGATGTTCTGGGGGACGACATGACGCCGGGCTCGCACCCCACACCTCCTCTGTGAGGGTGAAAGCCTTGCCTTTGATGGATCATCACAATACGTCTTTGGGTCAAAGTACTTCATGGCTTCCACACCCCATCCTTTCGGCCGCGTTGGCTGCTGTTCCTCCTCACCAATCGCGGATACTTTGTGGCCTGATGTCGGACGCATTTCCGGAGTGTTGATTGCGCTTGGTGCGCCCTCTTCAAACTTAAGCTGCCGGGCAACAGTGGCAGGTGCCCTCGGTTTCGGTACGTGCAACGTCAGCTTGTCAGTCCCCGTGCACGTGGAAGACGCTAGAAGCCCTTCTACATCTTCCACAACGTGGTTGCACTGTGGTGCATTCTCAAGCCGCTGGCGCTTCGCTGCGGAGTGATTCGACGTCACACGTTCGGCATCTGCTATGGTGGCAGTGATAGTACTTCTGGCCAACTCAGACCCCCTGCCGTTATGCTGTTTAGCCATGATCACAACGTCATCCACCTCGCCTTCAGCAGGTAGTCCGTGGATGACATCTGCTGTAACACTGTGCTGCGCAGCCTCATTCGGCGTATCGGTCGATTCTAGTGTCGCCAACTCCGGTGCGAAATCCTTTTTGGATGCCGTTAGGTTCGTTTTCTTGGCTCCCCTAGACACACACTGCCGGCGCATCAGTTTATCCGGACTCGAAACATAGTTTGATGCAAAATACTTATCGGCGTTCCGGCCCCATCCAAGGCGGCTCATTTCCTTCTCTTGTAGTTTGGCAATCATCACACTGGTCGTAGCATCCAAGGTAATTCTAGATTTAGGGGCACGCCGAGGTTTGGAAACCGGTGATGTCGTGAGTGTTGCCTGTGCTTCTATGGATGTGATGGGTGGTGGTGGACTGGTCGTGTTCGGCAAGGATTCTTGCTCTTGTGTTACCATAACAGACTCCGCAACAGCCTCCGCTGCTTCACGTGGAGCAACACCGCCATCCGCAACGGGGGCTTGAAGGTCCGCGCTTTCCGGGGGTACTTTATCTCCCGGGGCACTCCGCACCCGCATCTTCATGTAAATAACCTCCTCACGCACGAACACTACCTGCGTCACGACATCCTGGCTAAACACCTCGGCTTTCGGATGAAACTCACCACCAACATAAACCTCCGTCACCGCAATGCAAGGCGACTTTTGCTGCCCGCTGAGACGGCGCGAGTGAACCAGTCGCTGCATCGCCTGTTTGGCTAGTTGGCGCACCGTGGTCTCGTTGGTGATAGGAACACGAAATGTCGCACCAGGCTTGTCATTCTCCATCACGAAAGAGACGGTTGCAAACTGTGGCTCCTGGGCGGCCATTGCTGGTGTAGGCGCCTACAGCTTTCCCTTCTACAACTTTCGCTTACCGTCTTTTCTCACCCCCAACGAAAACAGCGGAGACGCTCGGTAAAGATGGCAGCAACAAAAAAAAAGGAAGGAAGCACGTCCGTAATGCAATAACGCATGACCAGGTAAATGGGTAGCTACACCACACAGGGCGACAAACAGACAAAAAGGCAATGAGCAAGCGTCATTTTGGTGTCTCTTCTTTTTCCAAGTGTGTGTGTATGTGAAGAACACAATGAGAAAGGGTGTGGTAACCTTTCCCACGTGAGGGCAACAAAATATACAGCAATAACATACACAGATGCAGTCCCACAGGAAAACACTGAAATCCTACTGGTGATCGTCGAAATACTATTCAGCAACCGTCTGCGGTTCAAGCAGTCCATTACCGTCTCATCGGTTCAACCGAGTCCCATGCTTGCCTATAGCGATTCAGGCTGACGGCTTAGGCGGATGCTTCGCATGGCATCAGGACACCGCTGCCACTGTGAAGATTACACGGTGAGCGAAGAGACGACCATGTGATGCGCCACGCACCACAAGTCCAAACAAAAAAACAACACCACCACCACTACATACGTGGAGAAAAAGGTCGACGGAGATGGTGCCAATGCACCTGCCACACACTGCTAGAAGGCGAAAATACCATACAAAGGCAGAAGACCACTTGACAGGAACGATGAGGAAGGACAGGCATAATGCCTGCCTCTTCCCCTACAGCAGTCCACAAGCACACACCTTTTCTTCTTCCGTGTGCGTTTATCCTGCACACGCTACACTATTCGCCTCCTAAGTGGGTGTCCGACAGAAGACAGAAGGCAATGTTCCCCTTATGCAACATCTGGGCGAGGGCCAGCCTTTTGGGCTGCGTCAACCCTCCTGCATTCCATTGCGCCCCACGAAGAATGGGTCCAGGGTTCTGTTCGATACCCCCGCTCAGGAGCAAGCGAAGTCGCTGGGTAGCGGGTGCGTAGCACGTCTGCACGTGCAGGGGAGCTGCCTTTGATCTACGTTCACCCCAGAGCGCTTGTGAATAGGTTTGCTCTTTCTCTGGTAGCTGCCAGCCCCAGTCCGTTAGGACCGAGTGTAGTGCTAGTGCTTGGCTTCCCCCACGTCGGGGTACTGGACCCTGGCAACACGTAGAGGTGGCTGGCATCACCAGGGGTGTGTGTGGGTGCGCGAAGGTCCCTCACAAAAATGTCCATCCTGGCGCCCAGGGCCCCATCATGCGCGCTACCCAGTCGCCCCCTTCGCGCACCTTCCGCGACATCTGACCAGAGTAAAAGCGCAGTGCCTGTGCTCCCGTATGGGTGGCATCCTTCATGCGGCAGACATTGATTGACTGCATCAATGTCTTGACAAAGTTGGCCTCACTAGATGTTTGTGAAATGCTGCGGTCGAACAACGTATTCAGTACCTCAGAGAGACGCTTTTCGTCAAAGGGCAATGTACCCCGGTGGACTGCATATAGCCAAAGATGATAAAAAATAGCTGCGAATGGGCGTACAGATGTGAACCATCGCGCAGCTTCCCAAAAGAACGCCTCGTCATTACGCGGCACGAGGGTTGACATGGAGGAGATTCCAGTAATGTCATCATGTGTGGAAGAGCCGCCGGCAGCTAAGTGCTGACACACCGCAACTGCGGCCAAGAACTGCGCGTCAATTCGAATGGTCGTGCCAGCTAACTTCTCCACCAGCGTCTTCTCTGAAAAGATCAACGCGAAATCGATATGGAGAATTGCGCCATAAGGGCTCAAAACCACATTACCCTGATGCCTGTCGCCGATGCTGAAGATATAGCTGAGCAACAGAAACAGCTTCGCTGAGGCAAGGAAGTTGCGGTGAGCGGGGATGTTCACCATTTGGCGCTGATGCAGGAAGGAGACGATACCCCCGCTCCCCCCACATGGTAAGTCCGAGAGAGCAAAACCATCGGTCTTCTCAATTAAGCCCGATGATCCTGAGAGAGGGAGCACGCTGTAGTCGGCCAGCTGTGCCTCACCAATCTCTCCCCGGAGCAAGTCCTGGAGGAGGCGGGAGGAGATGCACATCAGCTGATCCCGCTCGACATTCTCTCGTTTATACAGAAAGCTCCAAAGAGTGTCCTGGATACAATCCACCGACCCTTTCTCTGAGTTGATACGCTCGGCATTCGTGCAGGTGCTGAAAGTCAGCCAGATGGGCTTCGCCGAGGATGTCATAACATGCACCCGAGACACCGACACCGACTGTAGCGTAATCCATGGCTTGAAGGGGTGGGATATGGGCAGAGGCAGGTCCAGGAAATCGAAGGACTCGATGGACCGCCCTGGAGCAATTCTTCCACTACAGTAGTAGCGTAACCAGCTCACCACGGTCTCGCTACTCACATCGCGTGCCTGTTTGCAAAAGGTATCCAACTGGGTGAAGAAATTAACTGTGTTGGACACCAAATCATACCCTGACTTCCCCCGCATCGCCCGCACCTCCTCGAGAATACGCGTGCGCCAGAGACCAATAAGCTGTACTTCTGCCCACAGCGGCTTTCCATGAGATGACCTCGACAGTGGCCCACTAATCGAAGGGCAAAAAGACTGAAAGGAGAAGAGCATCACCATGGCGAGACGGCTACTGCTACGCGCCAGAACGGGTAGAGTTCGCTCCAACACCATTTGATATCGGCTCCCAGGCGCTCCGCCGGCAGCCATCGCGTCACGATAGAGTAGATCCAGAAGCCATATTGTTGTCACCTCTAGCTCTGTAGAGACGGACGCCGTCGTGGTAGATTCGTCCCCACAGCCAGCATCAACGGAATCAGCGGCCACGCAATTGATAAGAAGATGCTTCTCCACGAGAGACACCATAGCGTGCTGAGCATAGGTGCACTCGGGGGGGCTCAAGCCGAGCCACTCAACTGTCTTCACAGCAAAGTACGATGGCTGCATCAGGCGGCAAAATGTGGTGCAAAAGAAGTGCCAGTGGCTAAACCGCAGGGATCCCCCGAGGTTGCTCTTGGAATAGGAAGAGATAAACTCCTCTGCCGCTTTTAAGTGCCACAGATTCTCTGTCGCTATGTACTGCAGCAGCAACAAAGCGGCTTCCGGATGGATCACAAACACATCCGTTGAGGAAGTGGAATGCATCACAGGATGCACAATTAGTGAAACACTGTTTAGCAATAGGACGCCGACAGGGGTAAGGACACTATGCAAGTCAGGGTTACACGTATGAAGCAGGAGGCGGTACTCACTCATGCAGAGTTCCGCAGCATGCCTCCACTGCGCGTTCACTGTGCGGCAGAGCGACAGATGTCTGAAGTCTAGGCCCGCCATTGCGAACAACGCTCCAAGGTAGCGCAACTGCTCAAGCGTGCAGTACTTGGAGTAGCAAGCGTTACACACAAGGCGATCCTCCGTTTCATCGCTTTGCCCGGGTTTGGTAAGTTTGGCAAACGACCTATGTGCCTTTTTGGTAATGCACACCTCGCAGAGGCGCTGACCACAGCTCCGGCAATGGTGAGCTCGACAACCTAGCAGGTGGAGGCCGCTCTTAAACGATCGCCCGCACACACGGCACGAAGATGTACTGTCATCCGGCTCCCAGATTGGATTCGTTAAAAATCCCTCAGTCAATCCGAAGGTAGTGATCTCGTTCGTTTTAGCATCCGTGTAGTAGTCTGCGAGGTGGCCTCGTCGATCAGGTACGTAGGAAAGTGTAGCGTCCTGCGGGTGCTGCGTTGCACACGGTGTCTTCCGACGGGGGAAGAAGTACGCATCACACTTAATGCTGTCGTTGATCCACTTCGCCTCCAGGTTCGACTCCGATACACTGCCAGCCACGGGATCATCCATAGAGACGCGAAAGCTGTCGCAGATCAATCGCCGAACGCGAATCAAGTGCTCAGGCTTCACCGCAGAAAATGGCGGTAACGTGTCAGCTACGGGACGTATCTTGCTATCGAAGACGAAAGCAAATACATGCACAAAAAGCAAAAATCCTCGGCAATGTCCGTCACGAAGCCAAATGTTGAAATTCCGCCCCGCAAACACATCCCGCGACAACTCGTAGGTTTCACTCGCAAGAGCAAAGAAAAGATCCGAGCCCGTGTGAATAATATTTGTCAGCGTCTCAACAACAGTGGTGGGCCGAGATGAAGAATACCTACTGGAAGCATCGCCGTAGTCAGCTCGGCCCTGCACCTCACTGGAACTAGGTCCCTGATGATCATCTGCGGATACGAGCATAGGGTTCACTGTGCTGCTTGAGCCAGTCACTTGGGAGCGCAGCCGCGCGTGCCGATGCTCCTCCGTGCGGTTCAAACAACGTGCGAAATCACGCAGTGGCCACTCCAACCGAGAGCTGCCATAAGAAGAAGGCGGATTCTGCATAGCCGTTTCAATGAACAAAGGGTCCTCCACGAATATCTCATACCGCCTGTGTTTGTCTGGAGCCACCAGGGTGAGGTACATACCATCTTTCCACTGCTCACATGGGGACAGACTTGGCAATGGTGATAGCTTGGAGTCGCCTATTGAGCTCATAGCCCCTCCTGAACAACGTAACAGGGGAGCAAGCAGCAGTTACACCGTGTGTTAGGGCAGCCCAACAGCACTGAGGACTGTACGAGACACTGTAGTATCCCCCTTCCAACCCGGCAATTTCCAAAAAAAAGAAAAGCAACACAAAAGGAGACGAAACGAAGCGAGTGAAAAACTGTATAAGAGGTCCGCTCGGATGTTCAGGGGAGCCCCCGAGGCACCCCCACCCGTTGAGAAGAAAAAATAAATGGATAAATGGAGCGATCAATCCTTTCAATATGTCGTAAGGCAACGGTGCAAGAGAGGGAGGCAATTAGACGAAGAAAGGGAGCGGAAGGTGAGGTAAAGACGAGAGAGAGAGAGCGCTAGCCATCAGGCACAGAATACAGTACACAAGCCACAGGACCGCACAACTCAGGTGCTAGTCCCAAATCATTCCTCTCTTAACCACCTAGTACAAGGCAATTCCGATGGGTGCTACAGGATACACCACGTTTGGCATGCTCACCCCTTCAAGATGCATCCTCCGTCTTCATTCGTGGACCCTCCCCCTTTACACTTGGAAGCACAGCCATGGCTAGGATAGCCTTTGGGGTGTACTTCCACAGTAGCCCAGCATAGACCATGGAAGGGGAATCGTTCCAGTCGGTCAGTGAGCTTAGGACGTCCTCCTCTGTGGCGAATGGAGCTTTTGTAAAAAAATGGCCCGCACGCAATGAACGCAAGTCACGGTGCTCCATGAAGAGCGGGTGATCTTCATCAACAGCTAGTCTCCTCTTCACACGGCGAAGTCTGCGGTGATACGCCGGTGGAGGGTCGCTGCTTTCCATAAGCAAGCCACCAATATTGACGCCGGCAAGATTTAAGAGCGGCCGTGCCGCTTTGGCGGCCGCCGAGGACGATCCATCGTCAAGCTGCGTAGTGCCCTCCTGATTACACCCTTCCGGATTAGCTCCTCGCTCCTTTTTATCCGTGGCCGTAAATGGTGGGGGGGATGACAGAGCGGTGCTGCAACTCGCTTCTTCATTCGTAAGCTCTTTGGGTCCCTCGTTCTCGGAGGCCCTTGGGGCACCCCTTCGATGAGTGCTTCGCTGCGGCTGCGCGCTAGACTGCACTACTCTGCCTCTCTTTCGGCCCCTCATCAGTACGGACATCGCTTCATCATGATCAACATCTTTCTCTCCATCTCTCTCCTTCGTCCCATCAGCACGGCATTCCTGTGAGACCATGTCGCTGCCTCCCATGGAGGCGCAGCAGGTGCCAAAGGCAACAACAGCGGTACCACCCGTCTTGTTGGGGCCGCTTTCTTGAGCCCCAGAGCAGAAGGATCCCTTCCCTGTATCCGTCACACCAGCCACGAACTTTACCAGGCCCACGCTAAGGTCAACATCGGCAGGCGCTCCATCAAGCGGGTGCTGTTCGCCGGACTGCGCAAGCAGTGGTGGAAGCGCATCGGCTACGCCTTCAATCGATGTTGTGAAGGGAAAACCACTGCAAGACGCGCTGGCAATGTCATCCGCCTCTTCGGCATAGCAACGGGCATCTGTATCGAGTTGTCGATCCTCCTCCACCCGCTGAGCTCTACCCTTCCGGTGTGGCTCCAATTTCGCGTCACTCGTGACGGTGTCGCATGGTGCACAATTTATAGCCGCTGTGGTATTGGAGGCACACTGGTTCAAGATTCCATCGGTTCGTTGTCGAGAGGGAGACACATCCTGTGAGGATGCATCCGACTCCGCCTTGTATTGAGCAGATAAGAGTAATGTCTCCAGACGGTCTACTGGCGCGGTGCACGGATCCTCCTCGCCTTGTACACCAGTGATTACTGCATTCTGGGTACGAACAGGCACGGCTGTGATATCTGTCCTCTCAGACAGTTCGGATGCTTGCAGTGTCTCATACCCCTGGGTTGCTTTCCAAGGTGTTGTGTTTCCCTGAGCGGTCTCGTCAACAGAGGACAGTGGAAGGAATGCCATGTCCCATGCCAAAAAATAAACGTTGCTAGATGGAAGCAGCTGCCGCTACGTAGCGAATGCAAATTCAGTGGAAAAGGAAAAGTACAAAGAGCAACGATTACCCTTTACCTCCGAAAGAATCCGGGACTGATCTGACGCATCAAAAAAAAAGAAGGGCACCAGTGGCTGCACTCACCACCACCACTCCCCCTCCTCCTAGGTAAATGCTTTTTCTTCTCCATTCCTTTCAACAGTCAGGAAACAGTAAACCTGTGATGTGACGAACTCCATCATCCCTGTCGTCATTCTTCCTTTTCCGCGTGGAACGGTAGACAGCTCTGGACTGCTTCCAGAAGTGAGCAGGGCGGCCTTAATTTCCAAACGCCCAACGGGCCCTACAACTCCCCCTCCGCACTGATCCCCTGGCATCTAAGGACCATTCTTCCCCCTCGCCACAGAACCGAGATGGTACACCCTTCGGACTACTGACGTCTTCTCTGGAAGCGCATGTAGTCCTTTGTGGTTACCACCTTGCCTTGGACATCCTGCATCTCCTCATTTTCCTGGTCTTCACGTACGCGACGGCGAAGGGGGTTGACTGTATTTCCCGCAATATTGCGCATCTCAATAACTTTGCGGATGGATGTGATACCTTCGAATTCTTTTAGGTGCTGGGTTATGCCAAGACGGCGCAGGCCCTCAGCATGGCGCTCCGCGCCAAAATGCTCACGGAAGACCTTAGGCCCCTTGTACACTGTGCCACCGCACACCTCACAAACAAAGGTTTTGTTGAGCTGCTGGAGCTGCACTAACCACCGTGCAATAGGCCGGCCATCTGCTCCAATAAACTCTTCATTTGGTCCCTTTTCTTCGCCCGCTTTGGAAGCATCCGGGGGATTGTCATCCATATCAGCCTGCAGGTCGTACTGCGCTGCATGCGCCACGGTAATCTCCACCGTACTGGAGGATTTCTTCTTCACCTCTAGCAACGATTTATTAAACTCCTCATCCGATGTAGCACGCTCAAGAAGCAGCTCCTCCGCCGTCTTGCTGTAGTCGCGCAGCAACACCTTCTCGGTACGCTCAAGGGTCTCGAAAAGCAGCGACTGTAGCAGGGCCGTTATTTTTGCCTCCATCACGCACACGTCCTTCACCTCTTGAAGTGAGTGAGGAAGGTCGTTCCATGCGGCCCCCGGCGTAGGAGGGCCGTCCCCGCCATTCAAGGAGCGCTCCACAAATGCAAGTGGCCATATGCCAAATGATTTTCGAAACCGTTTCAGCGGTGGCGGGATCGTCACGTCGCCTATACCGCTGGCCCTGGCGGCGGCGACAGCGCCAGCATCCGTGGCCCAACTTTCGTCCTCACCGCCTGCGGCAGGCGAAGCGTTCAGCGGAAGTATCTGCTCCTTGACCTCCATTAGTGTAGACCAGTACTCTTCGCTCTCGCTCTCCACCTTTACCATCAAGCGCTGCAGGACATCCGGCTGCAGTAGACAAATGCGGCCAAAGAAATCTGACAGGTACGTGAGCAAATCCAGCACAAACTTACGGTACAGCCGGAAGCCAATAACTTTACGAAAGGCACTGATGGATTGCGTAAAGAGTTGCGACAGTGCAGGAACAAAGCGGAAGTACTCCAAGCGGCCTTCCCAGCTTCTACTAATCATGGCCACCTCCTGTACAATACCGGTTGCTTCCTGCATGCTCTGCAACGTGGAGGCATGGGCTGCAGTGGTGATCATAAAAGTACTGTAGTGGTTATAGTGTGC
>JAIZPF010000002.1:216814-251357 GCA_020509355.1 Blechomonas ayalai | reverse complement strand
GTACTCCAAGCGGCCTTCCCAGCTTCTACTAATCATGGCCACCTCCTGAACAATACCGGTTGCTTCCTGCACGCTCTGCAACGTGGAGGCATGGGTTGCAGTGGTGATCATAAAAGTACTGTAGTGGTTATAGTGTGTCTCCAGATCCAGACAGGCACCATATCGCTCGTTCACAGAGAACAGGCTTTCAAGTAACCGCGGATCTGGCTGCTCCAGCTCACTTCGTATTGGCGGCAGATCACGATAGGTGTGGTGGTACTCGCGAATGTCAGCAATTTTTGCCTCAAACTGTCGAACAGCACCAGCGACTGCCTCCACCCCCTCACTTGGTGCTGACTGGGCTTCCACGATTTCATCCCCGTCGAGATAGGCGTCAAGGAGCTTGTCCGCAAGTGACCTAATCTCCTCCGCCTGGCGTACCTTAAAGTGATCCAGTAGGATACGATGGCGGTCCAGTGTTACGCTGTCTCCAAACAATCCCTGTTGCACTATACTATCGACGTGCTTCTCAATATCAGCCTCCAATGCACGTATGCGCTCCAGTACACCCGTCTCCATCGGCGCCACAGCAAGCAGGGCTGAGTCAATAACTTTTGTGAGGCTGCTCAAGCTCCACACTTCGTGAGACAAACCAGTTGAGCCAAAAGAAAAAGAAGAAAGTGTATGTACAAACAGGGATACTACGCAACAAGATGATAAAAGAATGGTGTACCTAGTCAACACAGGTATGCTTCCATCTCACAGAATCCGCACGCAGCTAGTTGAACGGGCATGATAGTTACCCCTTGACGGTGCTTCGCATATGTGCTATACATTTCACTTCATGCGATCATAAGTCACAAGAAGGTATAAACCAAAATCCTCATTCCATGTTTCATGGAAAACATACGCAAACAGCTTCGTATACATGTACATCGCGGCACAGCCAGAAGAGGTGCACTGGCAACATCTAAACCGGTATCTCATTCATCCATCACAGACTCAAAATAATCAAAACAACTCCATACGCCCTACTTACTGTCATCTAATGCTCCGCAAGGGAAGCAAACAAGGTGGCATCCGCCATAGATCCCACACAGCATACCTGAAACAACTGCAGCCACTTCTTTTTGGGAGTCCTCGTCTTAAAACGGGGGTTAATACTTCTGATAACGGTTTGCTTGAGCTAGTATAAGCTGCTGGCGCATCCAGCACCTACCCCTTCGACACGCTTTTTTTCGTCCCCCGCTCCCTTGATGCCGAACGACGTCGCCCACGCACTACTTGGCTGGGGAAGGGAAGGAGGTGAGGAAGTGTTGAACAGAAAGGTGGCGTTTTGCACAAATCCGTAGTCGCATCCGTTCTGACATCACACCGATCACGCCATGGCCCCATAAAATTAGAGATGCAGACTCACTCACTCACCTTGAATGGCACAGGCACCTCACTCAGTAAACATTCAACCGGGCTGCATCAGTGGGGAGGAGAGGGGCAATGAATAAATACAACCTCAGGGCACAACCTCCCTGAATGTACTTAATGCGCCGGCCGATGCGGTGCACCGAGCATTCTCTAGTTGCACATACAAATACGACAAAGAGCTACCTTCTCGGGCTACGATGCGCCGGTGCTGAAACTGACTTGGTGGTTCCTTCATTCCTTATACCCTCGATGTAGTATACCCATTCTACCGTGTTCTTCTCTTCGGGGGGCACACACGTAACGGTGAGCTTGCACCGTGCCACATCCATTGCGTCCCCCAATTTGCACACAACAGGAATGCTAACAACCTTTTTTGCCGGGACAACCTCCGTTTTCTTCACCAGAACAAAGTACGGTGAGTCCGTCGTAACGGTAATGCTTACCGAGTCGGTAAAAACATTCTTGAAGGACACAGAGGTACTTTGCCCCGTGCGCACCGTAAACGGACCCTGCCGTTGCGGCCCTGTACACGTCGCTACAATGGGAAAGGTGTACGTACCACCCAATGGAGAGACAAACTCGATGACCTCCCGCAGGCATCCAATGGAATTCGGCTCGTAGTTAAACCCTGCACACAACTCAAGCCCTTTTGGCCTGCCGCTAGCTTGCGCCTTGAGGGTCATGCCCTGATCAACTTTTGTGATGATGGCACTCTTGCCACCGCCTGCATCACCGCCAATGCGAATCGCAAAGTCTGTGTTTACCTTGCTGTAGTGAGTGAACCGTAACGTGAAGGACACACTTTGCCCGAGGGGGCACGTCAGCCGCGTAACCTTCTCAGGCGTCTCCGTTGACGACTGAAGGTGCAGCACGCAGGTAGAAGTGCCTAGCTCGTTGCTAGAGATGGTAATCTTGCTGGGAGGATAGTCCTTATGCACTAGGGGAAAGAACTCCACTGGCAGCTGGCTAGTACTCTTCGCCGGTACCGTGACTGAAGATGGCGCATTGATAGCATCAATGCTCCCCTCGACCTTGCACATCACGTTGACAGCTTTGGCAAGAGGGTTGCGGATGGGTATGTTGTGGATGGCGCTGGTGCGGACGGCAGCGCGTAGCTCGGCGATCTCCGCGGTGGGATGGCTGGAAACCTTCAATACAACCTCAAAGTACTGCAGCATGTGCTCTCGCTCGGGGCAGTGAAAAGAGACGACACCTCGGTAGATACCTTCCGTCATACACACAATGGCCATGCCATACTCCGAGGAAGAGTTCGGGGGTACATCAACCGTACTGGGTCCTTTGACTGTGAGAACGCCTTCCTCCGGGGTCGGTGTCCACTGCACCTCACGGGAAAAACGAAGTTGAGAAGAACCCCAGTTCTTCACAGTAAACTTCTCTATGTGTGTTGTATTTGCATCCGCCGCAATCTCCACAAGTGGTGCAGATGGCCCCGCTTTCTCAGCGCGGCCCTCAAGAGTAAAGGTCAGGCCCGACCCATCCGGCTGCGGAATAAAGGCACTGCCAATGTCAGGATTCTCCGGAAAGGTTGCTTTTTGAGGCGCGTATGTCAACGTCATCTCCCCCTTGCCCCTCGGGCTGACCCGTATCGCCTTGGGCCCGGTGAAGAGCTTGTTGTCATAGACAGGCTCAAAGGTCCACGGATAGTCAAAGTTGTTCTCCACGGGCACCTTCCTCACGGCTGTCTCGCGGGCTTTACAACAAAACTCCACACGATCCTTGGCGAGTGGCCGGGTCATGCCGTTGGCCTCTACGGAAAGCAGCAGCGCAGGTGAGTTGTCGAACTCTACTTTCACAGGGCAGCGCAGCGAACTCGACGGCCTTGCTGGTGTGTACGTGACCTCGCAGATACACTCTGTGTGAGATCGAATGAATCCCGCTTGTGGGGTTATTTTCAACTCGCTGACACCGCGGAACACCCAGCTGAACTTCTGTGATATGTCGCCACTGTTCATAATGACCACCTTGCGGGTAGATGAGGAGCCAACCACGACATCACCAAAGACAATAGAGGTCGTACTCAAGTGCATCTCCGCGTCCTGGCAAGACCCTGCAAGGACAGCAAAAGGGAACTCGTTGCCACACACAAGCATCTTCATCTCCCGCTGGAACTCGCCCATGCGTTGGGTGGGCTTGAACACAATGGGAATGCTGCGCGTTTCCTTGGGTCGCAGCACGACACTTTGTGGGATGCCAAGCGAGATGCCTTTTCGCGCGAGGTCATCGTCTATGCAGCCCACAAATGAGACAGGTGTTGGGATGCGGCTGCGGCACTCGAGCTTGACCTCAGCCTCCCGCTTCTCCCCAATACGTGCGGCGCCCAGTTTAGCGAAGTGGTTCAGTACCTCTACACGCGGCGACACTCCTTCCCCGGAGATCGGTACGTACATAGGGTAGACACCATTCAGCATTACCTTCAGTTTATCGTCATACATGCGCACGGTGTGCGGCGTGAAGGTAAGTTTTACATTCACTACACTGCCTGGGCGCGAGGTAAAGGAATTTGTGTCCAGCTCGCACCACTCGTTGCCATCAGACATTGAGCACTCAACCATGATCACTTCCCTCTCGTTGTTAGTGAAGGAAAGCGTGGTTGAGCTCACCGCCCCAGCGGCGAATTGTGTGATGAAGCGTGGACCAAAATCAAAGCGCTCAAAGCTCAGGTGAAGTTTCGGAATATAGCTGATCGCCTGCACCCCCAACTGATAGTTAATCTTGCCACCCACACGGAACTGTATGCGGTAGGAACGTAGATGCTCCTCCGTGGTGGGGTGATACGTTAAGGTGCACACTGCGGACTGCCTGCGAGATATGATGCCGCTCCTGCCCTCAAGCGAAATGTACCGTCGTTCCTGCGCGAGGACGGTGTACTCAAACGGATGTTGGCCATTGTTGACAAGAACGAAACGTCGCGTGACGGTCTGGTCGACCTGTACACGCCCCAGCTGCAAAGGATACAGTTGTCCCTTAGGCACGGTAACCGTCTGTGTATCACCCTCCGCCATGTCGATGTGCAAGGTATCGTGTATGCACACGCCCTCGCCCTTCACATTGATTGTAAGGGGTATACTGCCCTTCTTGATATGGCACAAGAGTGGGGTGTTATACTCCATTTCTTCCGATGGAGCAAACACGATTGAAATAGGGAGTTTCTCCTTTGGGCCCACGGTTCCCCCGGACGGCTTCACAGTCAGAAAGGACGCCATGTTCGCCATCTCCGCCTTAACGAATGCAAAGGTAAAAGGTACATCGTCTCTGTTCTCGAGCATCACGACCCGCTCCACCTTGCTGCCCAGGTTGACGGAGCCAAAGTTGACCTTGGTGTGGTCGAAAAAGACATCCGGCTCGGCCGTCTTCCCCACGAGAAGAAAAGGTACGTTGGTTTTCCCATCCACACGGAAGTCCCACAAGGCCTCGCGCACACCCAGTGTGTCTCCTGAAAACTCGAATGCCATTTCAAGCTGTTTGCCTGCCAAGATGGAGCCCGATGAGGTCAAGCATCGGAAGGGAGAAAGGCCACCCGATGGGGACCGGTCCAGCCACTCATACTGGTAGCTCACGGTCGTTGGGTTGATAACCTTGAAAGTTGTGGTGGTGCGAGTGTGTAAGCCGCGCGTCAGGAATTCCATCACAACGGTGTCAGCGCTCATAACCAAACCTGCCTCACCATCCACGCGAGTAGCAAGATAATCACTCTGCGGAACCTGGAAGTGTACGAGGGGGCACTCAGAGGTCCCATGGAGCGGAATGCTTACCGTAGGGGCGCTTGAAAATGGGAAGGTGCCAACAAGGATGTGCACCGTATCCCCCGCCAGCTGCGGTGCAAAAATGATAGAGATATCTTTGGCCTCACCAACAGGCACCGCACCCTCCGGCGGCTCAACAAAAAAGGGAAGAGGCGGCTCCTCGCTATTCGGTGGTGTTGGCTGAGCCGTTGTCACATCAAAGGAAAAGGGGAGCGCGATGGCGCCGATGTTGGTGATTCGCAGAGTGACAATCCGGCGCTGGAACATTTTGGTCATGGGAAAGTGGAGTACGCTCAGCGCCTGTTCCTTTCCATCCGTCCCCACGAGGGTGAGGGAGTACGCTGCGGTGTCACAGACATACCCAACTTTGAGAACTTGTTCGACGGTCACTGCGTCTGTCAAGGTGAATGCAGGCTCTGGGACGGGTTCCATCACCTTTTTCAGGTTACGCCGGCCAGTGTCAGTGTGGGTACGCTGGCTCGTGTCCTCCACAACAGCCCACTTCTGAGTCACCACCAAACTATCCCATTCGGCCGGCTCAGTGAGTACGATGGACTGCGCCGCAAGGGAGCAAGGCAGCACACCGTGCAAGGCGGGCTCAGTGCAGGTGATCTGCACTGTGATGGCCTTCGTATCGCCAGCGGCAAGGTGACCAGCCTCCGGCACAATGCTGACTATACCCTCCGGTGGGCAACTCCACTGATAGCGTAAAACACTGGATGTATTGTTGCGCATGCGCACCGTACACGACTTAGTCTGGTTTATGTAGCAGGCGCCAATGTCCAGGTAGTCGGATGACGTTGGGTCGATCGGGTCGAATGAAATGGACTGGTAGAAACTTTCAGCCTGCACCACCAGTTCCCTGTCGTCAAAAGGGTTGTCCACAAGTGCCACGTGCAGTCGCATCGTGCTCTTGTCCACATCCCGAGGGGCGTAGTTCACCTCGAACACTTCCTCAGAGCCGACGGGGATGGTGATCTCTCGGTTACGCTTTGCAACCGTTAGGCCATTCGTCTCGCTCTTGTCTGAGAGCATAGTCAGTCGAATGTCTGCTGGCACGCTGCCAATATTCTTCACTGTAAAGAAACGGGAGGAACAAGTGCCAACTATTGTTAGTGGCATCTGAAGCGCATCGTTTGCATCTTCCTTTAAGGAAGATGGCGGCGCTGCCTGCACCTTCTTGGGCCCATCCCGTGGCTTCTGCTTTGACAGTGGGGTGGAAAGAGATTCATGCGTGGGCTGCTTTGTGTAACGCTGTGGCAGGATGATCGCGATATTTGGCAGAACGCCCTCACCAACGATATCGAAGGCCAGATTGTTCGTTAGCGGGTCGGTACCGTTCTCTACGGTGGCCACAAAACGAGCGTGAAAGCGCTGGAGAGCTGTGGGGGCGAATCCCACTGAGACAAAGCGGCTTTCAAAGGGTGATAGCACAAAGCGCGCGGCAAGGCCACCCTCATCAGCGTCCTGCCCAAGGTCAAAGCCGTCTGGTGCTGCCGCCGCCTTGCCTGAGCCGGTCACTGACTGCAGCTGTGTAACGACAGCACATGGAAGTGCGCTGTTGTTCGAGATACAGAAGCGCTCCTCCACCCTGTGGCCTACCAATGAAGTACCAAAAGAAAATGTGCGATCTTCCTTGCCGTAGGCCTTGGTGGATTTCTCAAACTGATCCAGTCGGAACACAACCTGCTGCTCCTCAAAGATGCTTTCAATATCAGCGGTGGACAAGAGGTTCGCGGCGATGCCTGGCGTGGTGGGAAAGGCCGATAGCTGTACAGGAAACCCTTTGCCCTCAAGCTCCGGGTTGGTCTGCGCAACAAAAATTCCGAGCGTCTCCTCCGTAGAGCTCCCTTCGAGAGGTACTGTCACAACCGTGACAGTCAAAGCTTCACCTATCGGAATCGTTCCACGCGCCGGAGTGACTGTGAAGCAGCCAATATGGAAGTCCAGCTCCCCTTTCGCAGCCTTCTGAGTTGTCCTTTTGGGGGGCGGGGCTTCCTCCCCGGCTGTCTCGCCGTAAGCGTCGGCGGACACCATGGATTGGCAGCCGTTTTTATAGTCGAATAAACGGAAGTGGACGGGGAAGCGACCGGTATTGCGAACCTCAAATACCGACTGCTTTCGTTGCTGATAGAAGCAGGAGCCGAATTCGATAGAGGACGGCTTGACGGAGAAGTGTGTGTACGAGGCCTCACCCATGATGGGGATCGTCTGCAGAGGATAGAGAAGTTCCTTCTCCTCTGGACTGAAGAATGAGACCTCAACGAAGCCCAACTTCTTCGGAATCTCACCCTCGCGCTCAAACCGCGCGGTGACGTCGATCGTGGCGATGGCAGCATCCTTGTGACCCATCAAGCCACGGACGATGCCCTCCTGTGGAACGATCTTCACGATATGCTGAAGTCGCTTCGGCAGACGGAATTGGTACCCCACGTCATACGGTCCCTTGTTAAGAACACGTATTGTCTCCTTCCTGGATTCACCCACGTGGAGGAGTTTGAAGTCGACCTCCCTCGTCCATTCAAGAACCACATCATGTGCTTCCGCCTTCACAGATAACGGAAGCACTTCATAGGATGACGTCTGATGAGCGGCATCCCTCACGAGAATTTGCAATGAAAGGGTATGGTAGCAGGTACTGGTGGGTAGAAACGTAAGCGTCAGTGGTTGTACGCCGTTCTCATCGATTGTCCCAAAGCTGTCGGACAACTGTAGCTCAGGTGGTAACTTTTCCGTACCCTGGATCGTCCAGTGAATGGGAAGTCGGCTTGTGTTTGCTAGCGTAATGGTGTGCTTTGTGGGACGATTCAACACCGACCGGCCAAGGTCAACGTGTGCCTCTTTCTTGCCGTCAAGTGTGAGTGCCGGCCGTGAGCCCGTACATGCGACGGTAACACACCACGGGTGCGGATTACCCGAGATGCAGGCAGTTAACGTGTTCGTGATCTCGCCCACTACATCCGGGCTCGCACGAAGAGTGACCTGCTGTGTGCTTCCCAGGGGAAGGGAGAATCGATTTGGAGTCACGCAAAATGTCTTATCCTTCTCGTTGTGAAAAGCAAGTGTCACGTCACAGGAGCAGGCGCCTGCGTTGGTAAAGGTGAGTGTCTCCGTGGCCCCCGTCTCCACTGCTATGGGTGCGGCAAAGCTTGACCGTTTCAGCACATCGAATCCAACGGATCCCCTTTCGCCCCTGCCGCGCTTGCTAGTCACTGGCGCTGGAACTAGTAGAGCACCGAAGTCGTACGTACGTTTAGACGACAGAAAAACTTTTGCGGGTGGTTTACCAGCGGCAGTGCGGGTGCGGACGACAGGAAAGATATCCTTATCATCACGCACCACATCCGGCACGACCGCCTGGGCGAATACGGGTACCTCCACCACTTGCTGCGTTCCAACCACGCCAAACTCAAGCGCTGCTCTTTGCTCGCCTGGCCGATCACAGCAGAACTCAACCGCGATGTTGACAGATGACTTGGCGGGTATCAGCCAGCGTGTGAGCTCCTCATACATCCGCACCGCATACTGCTCCTTTGACTTGGCATTCTTTGGCGGAATCGCCTCCCGCTCCACCTGAGAAAATAGCCGGAAGTACTTCAGATGCTTCTTGGGCATGGACGATAGCCGCTGCGGATCAACATAGTACCATAACCCACACCTGGTTGAGCTTCCCCGGCGAGTAGTGTGGCCACTGATCGGTGTTTCCGTGCTGCGGGGAGTGGGCCTGTCACCGTTCCCACCCTCTGGGATCCTTTCCTCCATCTGAACCCCCTCTTCGGTGCGGCTGCTGGTGATGGCATTACAAATGGCAGCAAGAAGCTCCTCGTGGTGTGTCTGGTTCTCGCAGTTCACAAGGTGAAGATTCCACGCACCCTCATCAGGGGTGGCACTGCTCAGCAGAATGTGCCGGTGCACTCCTTTAAAGGCATCCATTGGTGTCATCGTGTCCCACAGTGGTTCCTGTGGTTCTGGTGTGGTCTGTCGGGTTATCCTGCGTCCCGTCCTGGATGGAGCGCTCTGTAGCCTTTCATCGGCCAGCTGCCTTGCGATGTCCTCCTGCACTGTAGGCTGCGGCGAATCCGCGAGAGCTGACTGAAACTGCTCGACGCGCCTGTTGGCCACGGTAAGATCTCGCCTGCACTCATTGAAGTACTTCAGCTTTCTGTTGTACTCATCCTGTTCCACTCGGGATAAATCCTCGTACTCTGTCTCCGTCAGCACCTCAACATGCGCGCTCTGCAAGCGCTCCTTGCAAAGATGCTGCGCTGTGAGGGCGTAGCGAAGGTTCACTGTGTCCTCACTTACGGCGAGAGAAACAACGTGGAGTGGGTGCCCTATCGCGTTACACACCTCTCGCAGGGCGAGACACAGTACAGGCAAATCATTGGAAATACAGCAAGACATACTATCCATAACAAAGCCTGCCTGGTGGTCCTTCTGCACTACATCACTCATGTATGCATGGAGCAGCTTCTTGAGGATGCCAGGCACAAAATGGAGGTACGGGGAGGTTGTCGCAGGGGCGGTTAGAGTCGCACTTCGAACGGGTGAATGGCCAGTGGGTATGATGTCACGAGGGATGCCAGTTGGTGGTGAGAAGTCTACAGGGTTGGTAAATGTCGTGTTCAATACCATGTCAAGAGGTAGAGCTTCGCCTGGCCCGCCTCTCCTGTCCACCGCAGACGTCCCCCCTAGCGGCCTACTCCCCTCGTGCATTGCCTCAAGCACGTTACGAATAATCTCCCCGTTGGCCGTATCTCGCTGAGCTTCGTCCATTATGAGGGCATTAAACTCCAGCGGAACAAAGCCATACTGACTCTCAAGCAGTTTTGCCTGTGTCGTTTTTCCAGATTGTGGTGGACCGAGAATAAGCACTACGGAAGGCTTCAGCGGAAGCGCCACCTCAGCACTGCCCATAATCCGTGGGAGCCCGCCTGCTTCGACGGACATGCGAGCCGTAGATAGTTGCTCCACATCGTTGGAGTGAACTGATGTATGTTTGCGCTTCACCTTCGATGTGCCTCCCTGTCCTCTTCCCTTAGTCGAAGATTCCACTTTTGGCTCAACGTTTCCGAGGGTAACTGTGCGAAGGTCATAGCTCGTGTACAACGGCTCGAGCAAATCGAGTGCTAGGTAATCCCCTGCTTCCTGGAGCGGTAACAGCAGCTGCTTGTTCGGCGTGCGCTGCAGTGACCTGTCCAGAACCAAGAGTTCCTGTCTGTACATGGGGTCGAGGTTGCAGCTGTAGACCTCAACCGGGAAATCCTCATGATTGCTTAGTTTCATTACCTGGTGAACAATCTGAAACGGCCGTGCCACAGGCAGTTCAGTGGAATGAGGTGCAACGGAAATGTTCATCACCTGGCCGGTGCCCTTGCATACAACGTCGCGGCCCTTTGGATTGTTGGAGTAGCGAAACTGCAGGGTGGCAGTGGTAGCCTTTGCTCGAAACGGGGAGAAGCATACCTCCACCACTTTGTGCTCGTAAGGGGCAAGGGAGCCGCTAGTGGTGCTGCACCATACGGAGGGGTTTTTTGCAGTACCCTGCAAGGTGGCGCCATCCTGTCCGATCCCCTTGTCATCACCCGAGACTTTGCTAGCCTTCTCCTTCACTTTCAGAGACCAACCGCACGGTACGGCCTGCTCGTTTGACAGTGTGAGAGGTAGGATGCGCACCTGTCCTAACAGCACATTACCAAAGTCGAGGGTAGAGGGGCTTAACTGCAAGTCCGGCATCGCTACATAGCACCGGCACTCCACAACCACCGCAGGCCCGGATTTAATATCGATCGAGAACTCAAACGAATTCTGCCCCGATACAATCGGCGCCACTGCAGATGCAGTATCCAGGGTAAGCTCAAGTGACGTCTCCCCAAGTGAAGGAATCGTGGGTAGCTTCATCGGATGAATGGAAATGGGAGTGGTGGAAAGCTCTTTCGCTGCCAGCATTAAGATAATGTTGTACGGCGAGGTGTTCAATAGACGAATCGTGGTGGTGCGCGTCGCGCAACGAGTCATGTGTCCAAAGTCAACGACATAACGGCTCAAGACAGGTTTTACAGATCCCTTGGATGTAACAGAGGACCGGCGCATTTGCCGGTGCACGGGATAAGAATGACCTTCATCGAGCATCTCACCGTCAGCCAAGTTCAAGGGTGGGGCCATCCGGCTGTCAAGTGTTTCCGCCATCGCTGTATGTTCGCCTACTTGGTGTACGCCGGGAGCCTCAATGGCCTCGTTTGTCCGGCCTATACCGCCTCGACTATAGCGCAGTTGCGTCAATACACTACAGAACGCCAAACGCTCCGCTTCGAGCGAGTTTGGATCAACGAAGTGCTCCGGGAGTGCAAGACCGTGTGCCCTAGTAATGTACGGTACCCTCAGCTCCCCCTCACTCAAGTTGCGCACGTTCTGAAGGCAGCGCTCAAACTCTTTGTTCACCTGCCGTGTGACAGTGACTTCCTTGTCGGCGCCAATCACAGCCAGTGAGTTCATCTGGCCCATTCCGTGCACACGAATCTCTTGCGGATCAAAGTGGCCAACCTGAACGAAGAACACGTCGCGTATCTCGTCGGGGACAGTGGGTGTGAACGTCACCCGCAGACGCATCTTATCCTTGATAACACCAGATGATGGAACCACTTTCAGGCATTGCGGGTTCTTCGTGGAAAAGGTGTTGACAGAGAAGGTGACAGCCACGTGGGAAGGATTGGTAATCGTAATCGTTTTGGTGGCCTCCTGATAGTACTCCATTGCACCGAAGTCGAGCGAGGTGCGATCATACAGTATCTGCACATCGCCCGACGCGCCCGACACCTTCAATGAGTGCTCCCCACCGCCGATGACCGTACAGACGGCCGTCGTCTCATACACCCTGCTGTGGCCAAAGAAGACAACCTCGACAGGTTTACTGCCACCTGGGGGAATAGTGCCGCGGAAAGGAATAATGTCCAGCTGCTTAGCCCTCTCAATCTCCTCTTCCAGCAGCTGTGACGAGCCAGTGTCAAGAGGGTGCTCCCCCTCGCTGCTCTGCTGGCCCCGCAGTGCCCAGTGGAAGGTGGCAGGTATCAGATCGGAAGTGTTACGCAAGATTATCTCGCGGCGCACGTCAGTATCCCTCATGATCGTACCAAAGTCAATGTCGCCGTCCGGCTCTATGGTAATCCTGGGGAAGACGAGCTTCGCTACAAGGTTCAGGTGCTCCTTGTGTGTGTGGTTCTTGAAAGAGACAAGAATGCGACCCTTGGCCTCATGGGAAACGTTTTCTCCCCGGTAAAGCGGATCGAAGTGCACACCAACCACCTTGGTCTCACCACTTGGAAGTGCAAACTCGGAGCTGCCGACAAGGGAAAAGGGCGATTTGGCGTCAGCCACCTTCAAGCAAACAAGGAGCTCCTTTGAGGAGACGTTCTTGATCGTTACGGACTTCGAACCACTCGTCTCGCCCTCCGGGCCGTCAGCTCCGTACACGTAATCAAACCGCAAGACCTTGCTGCTGTACGAAAGAACAGGGGCCATAAAGTGCCCAGTCACCTTGCTACGCATCACCTCCTTGAAGGAGACGGATTGCTTCAAGAAGAACTCATCGGAGAAGCTGCCACTGGTACTAGAATATCCTTGAATCGAGAAGGTCATCTTTCCACGAGCGGGAATAACACCTCTCTCCGGTTTGTAGTGGAAGATAATAGGCTGAGCCCCGTCCTTCACCCGGATGCCACGAGTGTTGTGCCACTGGACCTCCTGATCATGACGACCCTTGTTAAAGATCACTATCTCCTCCGCTACTTCGGTGTTGGTAAAAATGTCCCCCAGATCCACCTCTGCCAGGTCGCGATCAGGCACTAAGGGAATGCCTTTCCCCGTTACCTTGACCGGAATAGGTTTCAGCCCCCCTTCGTCGTACTGTACATCAACGATAACATCATCAGAGAAGGTCATTGCTTCGTCAGGGCAGGCTACGACGCTGAGATCAAAGGAGCTATACGGCGCAATCACACCGTCCATCGGCTCAACACGGAAGACGGGATACTCAGTGACCTTTTTGCCAAAGCGGACAGTAAAGTTGGCAGGAATGGGACTTGTGTTCGTGATCGTCACGCTGCGCTCAACATCCTGAAGCACCGGAACCTGCCCAAAAGGCAAGTTGCTGGGCTGTATCTCAACACTGGGGCCGCAGGACACGGCGCTGACGAGTACCGGCTGCGGTGCACCTGTCGCTCCCAGGATGCGCACGTACAAGGAAAACGAAATAACTCCCACATCGAGCGCACGTAGCGTAACGGGCAGCTGCACTTTTTGGTGAGGATCGAGTATATGGATGGGCGTTTCCCTCGCCGGGTCGTCAATCACAACCTCCACAAGCTTCCTCAGGGCATCCAACTGACCAAGCATTACCACCTCAAACTTACCAGACATCGCTGTAGGATTTACCACCTCGAGATTCATGGTGTAGGAGTGGCCCACGAAGCAGCGGCCGTAGGTGAGTTTCTCCACGGAGAGGGTCAAAGGTACCGATGTGCACACAGCCTTCAAGGGCAGCACGTCCACCGCGTCGCCGACGTCCTGAATGTCCACGACCAACACCGTGTCGTACTCACCCACAGTGTTGGATAAAAAATCCACTTGGACCTTCTGGGTGTGCAACGGAGCAATAACACCTTCTGACGGAAGAATGGTGAACTCCTCTGCGTGAGGGCTGTTGCTTGGTAGGCGTAGGCAGAAACGCATCGCGATTTGGCTGGTGTTTTTGATGTGAAAGGTCCGGCTGTGCCAAAAATTGTACGACACATTTCCAAAGTCAAGCTCATCGACGTCAAACTCAAAGGTTGGACCCATAACACGACCTTTAAACTGCAGGACCAGGTCATCTAGCGAGCCGTGAAGGTGGATGCGGAAGGTTTCGCTAATAACGCCAATTATGTCTAGTTGGAGTTGCACCGTCAGTACTTGCACCTCGCCCGGTGCCAGAGCCCCTGAGGTGGGAGAAAATTTAAACTTGCTTCCCATGGCAGTGTCTGAAGGAAGTACCGTGTAAAGTGCCTCAATGCAGCCGATGTTCTGAATCTCAATTGTGTATTCGTGGAGTGATTTGGTGAATATGTCGCCAATGTTCAGTTTCGTGTACTCTAGCTTGCATTGGGGGCCCAGACCTTGGCCGGTAAGCTCCACTGCCAGCCGCTGCTGCTTCCCAGCGATTTCAAGAAACATGGAAGCCATGTACGGGACGGCGAGCTGGGGGTTGAATGTGACTGTAAAGTCCCTGGAGCCTCTTCCATAGATGACACCGCTCGCCGGCTCCACAGAGAAGACGTCGTCAACAAATACGCGCCCCACCGTCTGCAATAGCTCAGATGGCCCCTCAGTATCGTGCTCATGATTTGGAGACGACGAGCCGAGCCCGCCCGCCGTCCCCCGAGGCCCGTTACCCCCTCCTACAATGGCTGCCTGAACTCCTACAGCTTCCTCCCCGTCTGTGCGGTCGGCTTTCCAGGAAAACGGCAGAGTGTGATCACTGGAGTTCGTGACCCGCACCACTGCCTGCCGCTCCAGCGCAACAAAGGTATCGGTAAAGGCAACTAAGCGGCTATCGAGAGTAACACCCACCTCAATAGCGGTGCCTGTAACAGGTAGTTTCTGTGGCATATCTTCATCTGGGCCAAGATAGAAGACAATAGATCCGTTGCACTCGCCCAACTGGCGCGGCGCAAACAGAACATGGATGGGCAACACCCCGCCATTTGGCGCTACAGTGCCGAAGGTGGGTGAAACGGAAAACGGCTGAATCGCCACCGCGCGCCACACGCACGGCTCTGGATCGGTGTTGCGCAGAAACAAGGACGTCTGTGTGGTGCCCTTGACAGGGCATGCGGTTACCGTGAAATCATCAGGCAGACCTAGCCGGCCGCGATTTCCGTATGCGCGCAGCGGTACGGTAAACCCTTCTCCATCCGTCACCACTACCACATCATAAGCGTAGTCTCTATTCTCCTCAGGTGTAAAAAGAATGTCGTACCTAACGGAGAGACCGGGTGCGACGGTCTGTGATGACAAGCCGCCCCTCTGGGCTTTGACCGAGAAGAACCGGGTCTCCGGCCGTGCGACACGCACAAACTGGCCCTTCCGTGTTCTGTTCTTCAACACCAGTGCGGCCTCGTAGGTTCTGCCGGGCACAAAGGAGTGAAAAACGATCTCCTGGGGGTTCACATCGAAGGCTGCACCATCTGCAGGCATACTCATAGAAGAAGTGACAGCTGTATCGCCAGCAGTCGCTGAGCGACCCTGACTATCCCGACTGTACTTATGTGCACCAGCGCCGGGAAGGGAAGAAGAAACTGCGGATGGCAATGGCATTGTGGTGTTCTGTCCCTCTAGCCGGCACAGGTGTTCCCCTTTCGCGACCACTTCCCTCTCAATGTATGGCGGTGAGTCGGTAGGATCCTTGGCGCTCCCTTCACCTATGCCGTATGATGGCTCCTTTCGTTCGCACTTGTCGACACTTCGTCGCCTTGTATGGTAGTGCGCTCGACTGCCACACAAATCCTAAACACTTCGAGTTAAAGGGGAAAAAAAGTGCATGCAAAGGTAAAGTGTAGCCAGAGCATACCCTAGTGCATTGGCCCCGCTGGAGGCCTATCACCTCGTTTGCGCGCTACCGTTCTCGCACGCATAGCATACAACCACGGTAGGAGACACACATACACATCATTGGAGATGGCCGAACTAATGCTCAACGCACGAATAAACTGGGATACATCCTGCGAGGGTCTGTTCACAGGGGAAAGACACACTTGCAGCATATGATGGAATTCTATCGCTCATAACAACGGCATAGACAGTTAGCATACATCCACCGCTCGAACAAATACAATCATTGTTCCCTCTCCTCGCGGTTTAAGCTCGGAATGTCACTCCGCTTCACTAGAAATAGGACGGTCTCGTCCTCCACACCTGCGGCCTTCAGCGTCGTCTCGTCATCAACAATAAGCGTGCCCTTCACGGAGACAGCAAAGGCGCTCATGTTCACCCTAGCCAACTCAGTAAACGTCCTCTTAAATTGCCTCTTCGTGTCCTTGATTGAAGAGGCCAGATCAACAGAAAGGTCAAACCGGCCCTGGGAACACTGCAGTGAAACTGTAATCGCCTTTGATTTGCTCTCGCCCGTAGCCATGTTGGCCTATCTCTCGGCTAGCTGGTGTCAACAAAGGTGACTACAAAAAAAAAAAGAAATGATTGTCGCCCACAGGAGGAAAATGGTAAAAGAAATGAAAGGATGTGGTATTCCCTGTCCTTTGGTACTCATCACATGTTATAGTAGAAAAAAAAGATCGGGGGAAAGGCTACTCACACGCATCACTGCATAATGCAGGAAGGTCACACAACCCCCCCCCTTTCTCTCAGCTGCAAATACTGAGAACCCCACCCCCTTCCCCAGTCACACACAAAATCACTCCACGCATGGCGTAAACACCAGCGGCATTCGTACGAGCATCTTTAGAGGATCGCCCTTTGCATACAATCGGCACACGATTGATAAATAGACGAATAGAGCAGAGGCGTCCCTCAGTTACAACGCTGCAGTCACCGTTCCACCTCATATGTCCTTGGCATGGACATCAGTCACATGCGACAGCATGCCGCCTGAAGTCGATGCCCTGCCTGTTAGGGCACAAGTGAAATGTCAACGGATCGCAGTGCATCAACCACCCACTGCGGGTAGTTCTTTCCGGGGTAGTAAGACAAAAAGAAGTCCTGCACGTACTCCGTAAACGTGCCGTCTTCAATCGCACGGCGTGCCCCTCGCGTTAAGTCAATCAGGTAAGCAATATTGTGGTAGGACAACAGCGTTGCAGCGATACTTTCCTTCCCGGCAACAGTACTGAGATACGCGCGCGTGTAGTTAGTGCACGTCATACACCTGCACTTCGCATCTAGAGGGCCAAAATCGTTCGCCAGCTCCCTTCGAGAAAGCTGCAGCTTCCCTGTGGAGGTGAGCGCGGAGCCGAAGCGGGCGGTGCGGCAGGCATACACGCAATCAAACATGTCCACACCAAGTGCAATACAAACAAGTATGTCCTCTGGATAACCGACACCCATACAGTACCGCGGCTTGTTGTTGGGTAGGCCCTCCATAGTGCACAGTCGAACAACCCGCCAGAAATCGTCCTTGGCCTCCCCACCACTCAGTCCACCGATGGCAAACCCTTTACACTCCGTGCGCTGCACCATCTCTTTCAAACAGTAGCGCCGCAGATCACTGTCCAGTGCGCCGTGAATGATACCAAAGATACACTGCTTGTCCTTGTTCGTGTTCGCGGCGAGACACCGGTCAAGCCAGCGAATGGAGCGGTGCATCGCCTCCTCTACTCGAGGAACAGCTGTGAGCACGTGCACAACGTCATCCAGCTGCATCATGATATCACCGCCAATGGCATTCTGTATCCGTATGCTGTCCTCTGGGCGAAGTAGTAGGGAGCAGTTGCCCTCTCCATCGTCATCACACCTTGTAGCGCCCGCCCCGCCGTGGGTCGACTGAAAGCGAACGCCCTCCTCCGTTATGCTGGCCAACTTCAGTAGGCTGACCATCTGAAACCCGCCGCTGTCAGTGAGGATATTCTTCCGCCAGCCTTCCATAAAGTGGATGCCATCCATGTTGTCACGCACGCTGTGAGGAGAAGTTGGGGCACCCTCAGCGACATCGCGAGCATTCTTCCGTCGCGTCAGCTCCCGAAGCACCTCCTCCCCGGGGCGTAGGCCAAGGTGGTACGTGTTACCGAGGATAATCTCAACATCCAGCTCCTCCAGCTGCTCGACTGTAACACCCTTCAAGGCAGCTTGGGTGGCTACCGGCATGAATATTGGTGTACGCAGCGGCCCGTGAGGTAGCTGAAAGACGCCACTACGCGCCGCAACTGGTCGCTTGCCTTCCGGGCCCGTAGAGGTTTCAAAGGTGAACATCCCAGTGGCCGCGAAGGAGAAGATCCGGTCCAGTAACTATTCTGTTGCGAGGAGTAAGCGGTAAGAAGGAAAGAGGGACTCTGTGTGCAACGAATGTGTGCATATCCCCAACCAGCAGCACATACTCCTAGAGCAATGACCAAGCGTAACAAGCATCAGCCAGAACAAATAAGGCCCAACATGACGTAGGAACTGCTCATCAATGGGATAACACCGACCCCAACACGCCACCCTTCGCAAAAACACTCACCCACACACACGCAAAGGGTATATGGAAAAGAAAAAAACAACTTGAATGCAGACCCCTGAACCCACATTAACGTTTCACGCTCCACAACATCGCCCAACGACCGAGTAGGATAGCACAATGGCATTTCAGATACAACTCACGAAACGATGAAGCGCAATGAAACAAAGAATATGTTTCAGACGTGGTACAATGCGATAGCGATGGCCATCCCATTGCAACGAATAAGGTCTACAGAAGCGATGCACGAAGTAACCATAATTGAGCGGCAATAACGTAAGCATATGCATAAAAAGCAGTCGCAGCATCCCTGATGCTTTGCATGGGCGACAGCCATAATGTACCGTCACACACACACACACATGTTTTCGCTATTTCAGCTTTGCACCCCACCACAGGCTAGCTGTATCACTACAACAACAACGTAGTCCAACGACTTCACGCCGGCTTAGAATGGGACGAGAAACCCGCACGTATCTCATTGCGACAGAACAACTTAAGGCCGTCACCCATCTATCGCATATATTACAGTACAATACGCTTTCCTCAAAGGAAGCGTACCAAGTAAGCACCCTCCCAACATCAGCGCCGAGATACCCCTATCGAGGTGCGAGATGCGCTAGAATGACCCTTGATTACGTTTGGTGAACTTGTTCATAAACGCCGCCTCCAATTGAAACAGCTCATCTGCGGAAAGTTTCTGCCAATCATTAGAACGTTCCGGCTCAGAAGGCCCTGTAGCTTTTTTCATCTTGGGTATAGTGACTTGACCGGCTGTGGAGGCGGCTTTCAGCCCCCCTTCATCATGTATTCGAGAACAAGCACCGGGGACACGGGGAGTCAAGTACTCCTGAAGAGAGTTGGTCATATGAGTACGGTTGGCGTGGGCGCTTGTAGGCTGCATAAATCGAGGTGTCCGCCCTGCTGTTCTACTCTTCCCCAGAGCTCGCGATGCACGACGCTGCGAGTGCTGCGCCGTTGTACCACTTTGTTGGTCGTCCACATGTTCCGGTTGAGAAAATGTGGGCATCACCAAAGGTGGTACCGAGTCATCAGCAACGCGCAAGGGAGACGACGGCGGGTGATCCTGCAGTTGAGTGTGTTGCGGGCTGGCAGAAGCATCACCCTCGCCCACAATTTGATTTCTGTCATCCTCAGAGCCCGGTGCTACCGTCTGAAGCGGATGTATCCCAGGAGACGCCTTTGGGGTCTCCACGATGTTGGAAGACGCCTGGGTGGGCACAAGTGGTTCCCCCACGGCTGTGTTAGGCACGATATCCGTGTTAATACCTTCAGTGGTCACATTTGTAGGAGCAATCTCCAACGCAGCATTCTTTCCGGTAGCATCAATGTCCGTTTGGCTCCCAGGAGGTATCCTGACCTCTACAACATCAATGGAGAAATCGGAAGCTGAAGTATTGGTGGATCCTTGCATGCTTTGCGGTGGAGAGTCACCCTTATCGTTACCGTGTGCCTTATCCGCAACGGAGAATGCCGCGCATTCGGTCGATGCAAGACTTTGTCCCGAGTGTGAACTCGGATATCCCCTCTCCTTCAGTGATGCCTCCTCTCGCAACGGAGTGACACATGGTGGATGCATGGCGCTCTGGCAGAGTTTAGGTTCTCCAGGTAAAGGGCCTGTCGCAACGTCCTCCTGAGGTAGGGGACACAAATGTCCGTCTTCCTGTGGGATACTCATAGTTGGAGTCCAGCTTCGATCTTGCTGTACGGGTGATGGGCATCGCTTGCATCTGTCAGGGGTACAGTACAACTCCGAAAGGTCCGCCATGATGGACTCTACCAAATACACGCGGCACTCAGACTCCTCACTGACTGTGTCCTCTAACCACTGAGCAAGGAGGCGCACCTTCTCCTTTCGACGGAGTTCCAGCCGCATCCGTTCAAGCATGCTTTTGCTCCCCTTCTTCTCCTTCTCTGACCGCTGCAGTGAAGAGGGCACGTGCAATCGCACGGCGCCAAGATTCGCACGAAAGAGTATCTGGATACTGGCTATGCCAAAATCACTGTCGCGTTCACACATGCGCGAGGCATAGTTATGGGTATCCTTGCACCAGTAGAGCCACTGGTCGCCCGCCAAGCCCACAAAGCACCCAGCATCATTCTTGAAGCGGATGATATCTCCGTGCCCCAGTCCACAGCGCACATAGCACGGCGCCGTCTCAAACTCATAAAAATCGTTGTCGGCCAAGCGAAACTGCACGGGCTTATCGACATTCCGTAAGGGAGGTGGCCGAACAAAGTCGCGCATTCGCTCGTGTTTGCGATTCAGCGTGGCATTGTACTCCGTTCGAGTCGCAGGATTGCTGAGCACCTCATACGCCTTTTGAAGCGCCTGAAACTGTTCTTGGGAGCCACCTGGTTTATCCGGATGGCACTGGAGAGCAAGATGGCGATAGGAGGACTTGATTTCCTCCAGTGTCGCCTTGCGTGACAGATGAAGCGTGCGGTAGTACATGTTCGCGTATGAAAACACTACGCGGGATGATAAATACCTGTGCAAACCTTATTACGCAGCATACAGCGGTATATATACTGATCTCCGCACACCACCTGATGGAATGGGCTATAGACGCCCATGGTAGTGCACGACGCAAAAAAAAGACGATGAAGGAGGAAGGAGGAGGGCGAAGAGCAAGCGTGGATACACATAACACTAAAATCATACCTCGTAGCCTGATCCCGGGCACACATCATTGGTAAATGATCAAGACTCGGGCATTGTAGCCGGAAAAGCATACGCACCCACCCGTACCCCTCCCTGTTGTAGTCGGTCACACAACAGAATCGCTGTAATCGGTGCAGTCGTCCGGCATCAATGAAGACGAAGAGAAAACCCCGGCGGCTCCATCACGTCCCCATCCGAATCCTCATCCATCATCTCCGAAACATATAGCGTGGGCATGGAAACCTTCTTCACCTCTCGCTCCCTCAGCGCTTCGCGAACCTCCTCCAACCACAGACGGCCACCCTCAAGGTCGTCCTGTTCTGCCCCCTCGCAGGTTAAGAAGGGGTGCTGAAGGGCATCTCGCAAGGTAATGCGTTTATCGGGGTCTACCGATAACATGCGCTGCAGCAAATCCAAGCCCTGCGGAGGCAGCACATGCCTTGGAAACTTGAGAGCGAGTGTCCCCGGCGGAGCGCATGTCGCACTGTCATTAGCGTTGTCCGCAAAAGAGAACTGCGGTGGATGGGGCGCCTCACTAGGTGGCTGCCCGAGGAGCTTCCAAATAGCGCTGACCATGCCTAGCTCGCTGCTAGCAGAAAACAGGTGGCGTCGTAGCACCAGTTCTGCAAATATCACTCCGAGCGACCACACATCCAAGGTGGTGGTATAGCGCCGGCTCCCCAAGAGACACTCAGGTGGCTGATACAAAAGAGTGGTGCATGCTGACGCCGGTGTGTACTCCACCCCTGATGGCGCTTTCCTTGGGCTGCTAGGCTCAGGATTCTCCTGCAAAAGTACACGGGCAGAGCCAAAGTCCGATAAGCACAACGTACCATTCTCTAGGACTAGAACATTGCTCAGTTTGATATCGCGATGCACCACGTGGCACTCATCATGGAGAAATAGCACGATGCGCAGCAGGCGTCGCAGCAGGTAGCGTACCATGGGTAGTAGGCATGTAACGTTGCTACTACACGGCTGCGCATTGAGTCCCTTATCACCCACATCACCGTCCTCTTTCATCCCGTGTGGATAAAGAGAGGGGGGGTGGCGAAGGGAAAGTCTTGCCATGGCCTCCGTCTTCTTGGTGTTCTTTATCGTAATGCGCTGCAAATCCAGCGCGGCCAGTTCCATCACTACGCACAGCTCGCAATGAGGGGCTTCAACAATCCGGTGCAGCTGAACAATGCGGGCGCTCGGATCCAGCGTACACTTCCCTGATGCAGGGAACAACTCACATACGGCATCACCGCTACTACGAGTCATGGCCGACTGTACTGTACTAATGTGAGAAAGCAAAGTAACTTCACGAAGAACAGACTCACTCATACCATGAGTACCAAAGTCATTGCGCTGGGTATACAACCGCTTTACAGCAACCAAAGAAGGTTGTCCATTGGGATCCAATCTTGTCGTATCTAGAGCGGCGTAGATAGCACCCTGCGCGCCTCGTTGCAACAGGCATCGCTTCTTCAAGCCACACCCCTTAAGGGTGTCCTCTTCTAATGCAGAACTAACGAACACAGCGGTGCGTCTGGAAGTCGAATGTGGTGAGCTCCTGTAATTCCATTCCCCATCATAGACCGACCACGTAGGGGAAACGCTGCGCATATCACAAACTGCCACAGAATGATTGTCCATCATCCACCAGGAAAAAAAAAAAGAACAGCAGGGATACGATGGAAGAAGGGCAAACCAAAAAGGGGTGATACACACTGCAGAGAAATACACGGTGACGAGAGGGGCAAAAAAATCCTCGTGTGGGGCACGGGAGGACACGCACCGCGGCTCTCAGCCTCCTCGTATACTCCCTTCACTGCAGAAGACTGAGGGAGCACGTGACCACTCCTCCAAGAAGATTTACGTATCCGCATAGTACGGCCACTGCATAGACCAGCTGAAAGGAAGAGACAAGTTACCCTCTGATGTGTCCGTCTGCTCTGCACTAAAAACTCCCTGAGCCACCAGGCCCCACTGGCTCGATTGGTGGGGAAGGTCACCCCCATCCCGCATGTGCTCATCCTTATGTCCTGTTTCCTCTCTTCAGCCTTCTGTTAGCCCTCCCCCCACCACGTACTCTCCCGCGGTGCAACTACCCATGCCTACATACATTCAGCTCTCTTCTCCTCGCAGTATAAAACATAAATGAATCCAGGCGAATCTTGGCCGTTCAGGGGGTCAATATCCGAGCGCGCTCAACGATACACCATAAGATTCCTGGCACACATGTGCCCCTCCCCCTCCGGGGTATGATCACCCACTCCATCTAACGAGCCTTCTGGCAAATGCCCCCCTCCCATTTGTCCTCTCTGCATTCTACTCGTGGCGAAAGTGCTGATTGTTGAGGAACTCCTCGTACACAGTGAACATAACGTGCAGGGAGTCGATAAGCGAGTTGTACGATGGGATGTCTAGGAGTGCACAAAGGGTGCGTACATACTGATCAATGTCTAGATCGATTTGAGGAGGAGGAAACTGTGTATTGGAATTCAGGAAAGTCTCAAATTCGGCCGGCCATAACTGCATCAAAGACTCCACATCTGGCATAGGTTTCTGATAGTTGACCGTTGGGAGGGACTTCTTGGAGTGCACCTTCTTGATATCGGAAATCCAGCGGTCGATAACCTCAGGCCGATTAGCCGCGTTCTCAAAGGAGTCTACCACCATGGCTGCCGCAGCCGAGCCATGCATGTTCGTTGCCCGTAGTTCAAGTAAGACGACCGCAGGATTGGACTGAGGAATTGTAGGCTCATCTATCACGTACAGACCAAGGCCGTCGGGGCGCCCGTCGGGGCGACCAACCTTCACAAACGGATCAAGGTCCCCTACAGCAGGGACGTAATCCGGAATGAAGGGGCGCAGCTTCGCTGGTAGCTCCGCCACAAAGGGCTGATAATCCAGGATGCGCTTGAAAAGATCCTGCATATCCCGACTTGCCTTAGCGTTCGCCTTGGTGTACTCGGCAGGATTGTATTCTAGATTGGGCAGAACCTGTGCCCCACTGGGGGCGACTTCCTCTAGTGCGTTAGGCTTCTGCCCAGCGTAGCCCTCCGCACGGCACTCCCGTCCATCGTCTTCTTCTTCCGACTCCTCTTCCTCGCTCTCATCATCCCCGCTGCTTGGGGGAAGTAGTTTGCCTCCCGTAGTTCGCTCCAAAGGGGCGGCCTTGACAGGGGTGACCACAGTGCTACCCTCAAGCGACACGGAGATCGCTTCGTCATGCGGGGCATTCTGCAGTACCTGCACCTCAGAGCCTGCGCGATTATGCTGGGCACGGGGTGTTGGGATCACATCGGAGTCGTGCACATCAAACCGCTCATCGTTCGGATTGTTATTCATAAATGTACCGCTAGCGACAGGTGCCGCTGCAGGTCTGCCAGCACCTAGCTCAGCAACGGAGTTACGTGACGCAGAAGCCATGGGGGTCCCAATATGGCGGGTATCATTCACATTATAAACCTCGTCGATAGCATCGTTCTGAACCAATTGGCCTCCTGCAAGCACTGGCGCATCCAAAGAAGGGCCACGAGTGGTTTTCGGAAATGGGCGGCTGTTATCCGAGGAAGAGCTTTCATTTGTAGATTGTTCTTCCTGGCTCGTGCTGGCAGTAGATGCAGCCTCCCCAGTATCATCGGAAGACTGATCACTGTCGACTGTACGCCGGGGTGGCATTCTTGTCTCTGTTTCCAAATGGGTCACTTCTCTTCCACGGCCGGTACAAAGACGTGTTGCGGAAAGCCGCTGTTACTCCGCTCACAGACCTACTTGCCCACGTGCCAAGAAAGCCCCCAACTAGTAGACCACTGAGACCCACTTGAAAAGAGTGGAACGAAATAAATACGTGTATATACTTTCTTTCCTCTTCATTTTGATAGTTTACCGAAAAATGAGTAGTGATAGAAAAGGATGCAAAAGCGTTGGATGATACTTTGGGAACAAAGGGAGATAAAGCCACTATATGGCCGGTGGCATTCGGATAGGCAAGCATATATCGTCGTCCTCTGCGCTGTCGATACTGTTCTTCATAATCGATGAGACAACAGCACATGCAACCCATAGACGAACCTCAGATTAAATATATGCCGCACGAATTTGGCGAATGAAAAGAAAGAGTGAAAGCGTTGGGCTCAAAGTTCATGCAAATAAGAAATCTACAGGTAATCAAAAATTCCCCGCCCCCCACCACACACACACACACAAAAGAGAAAGAACTACAGCTACACGACGACCCGCATGCAAACGTGTACAGTGAAGGCCCCTTGGCGGCAATAAAAAGATGGAAAGATGGCAATATTGGCCGCTTAGGATTTGTGTATGTGCTCTTACACCAACCTTCACCTTCGCCAGGAGCAAAGGAAGCGAGAGCGTATCACTTTTCTTCGCGTCTGAGGCTCCATATCTCGCTGGATGCACAGCGTAAGAATATCAGAAGAGCCTATCGCTATAGGCAGCCACCGCGCAGTCACTTCATTGAACAGGATAGAGAAAGGTAAAAAAGGGTGTAGATGCGCATGGTGACGCTCATACACCCTCCTTTTATTTCCGCCGGGTTTCACTTCCCCCCATCCTCCCCTCCCCCAAAATAAAGACCCCTTGAAAAACTATCGAGAATGCAGCCGGTGCATGCACCACGCTCACGTGCCATATGCTACAAGTGGTAGACAAGCGGGTGAGAACAGAAGAGAGATGAAATCTGGCTATGGGCAGGATACATAGAGTGGGGAAGTCTTCGCGGCAGCGCTGTTGTCTTACTAATGCCCCTATCAGATAGGTGTGCTAACGGGGCTACATAATTCTACGTGACACTCCGCATCACTGCAGGAAGGGAAAATTCAGAAGGCACGTGTGGGTCCTCAGCCATCTTTCGCTCCAGCTTCCGTTTCATGTATTGCCGGAACGCCTCAGAGCAACGGTTGTATTGATAATTAAACTCATCCTCGCAATAACCTTCGGGAAGCCCCTTCAGATGCGCATAGAGTTCCTCAATGCCTTGTTCTGATGTAAGGTGGTTACGAATACGAGAAAAAATGGCACCTACCGTTCTCGCTGTATCCCCAGTTCTAGTGCTTGGGGAGCTGGTGGGTACCGAGGCGCCTAGAGAAGAACCGTTACCCAGCGGCACTCCAGTGCGGGACACAGGTGTGTCATTCATTCCTGAATTTCTCCGCCCCACGATATGTACTGACGGCGCTGAGTGGGATACGATCGGTATGGCGGGCCCAGCATGAGTGGTCACAGGTGTACCACCCTTGATGGGCGTGACGGCGTGAGCAAGGCAACGCTTTCCACGCTCTGGTATGGGGGATTGTGAGGCTCGCTGCTGTTGCTTACTTTCCTCTACCGCCGCTTGCTCGTTGTCGCTCTTCGCGCGCATCGCCTTGTCGTGAGTTTCCATGCAAGCCCGGATGAAATGTGTCACCAAATTCTGAGACCCCACCAGTCGGTCCGCCATACCAAGCAGCTGGCCTTCGTAGCGCTTAGTGGTGCTTTGGAGGACGGTCTTCACTGAGCGGATGGGTAAGTCATCCGCGTTACGAAAAGCGCTTGGCGGGTGCTGCAGTAGGTATTCGTGACAGCACAGAATTATGTTATCAGGGGATACCTTCTCCAAATCAAGCCGCATAATACACTTCACCGTTACCTGGATGTATTTGAGATCACTCTTGCCACCTGTCTGTAGGTAGGCTGTGGAGTAGTACGTCATGCGTGACATGAGGGCACTGAAAACATCGTTGGGCAAGCATTCCTCAAGCATCTTCAACGCTACGGTGTTTAGCGCCTTTATTACAGCCTCTTGACGGCAGAATGCTTCAGAAAGCATGCAGTCAAAAACCGTACCCAGTAGCCGGAACAGCAAGCTGCTGTGGCATTGTTTCGCGCTACGAGAGCATGCGAACATGCTGCTGAGACAATTGATTAACCCAAACGCAAGGTCTACATCCACCTCTTTCGTGAGGTCATACAGGCGGTCAACCATCACTTGAATCATTTCTGGAGAGCCACAGTCTTCCCTTTTGCGTAAGTGTTTCATGAAGTCGGTGCACATGTTTAGTGCCGCACTCGGTGTAGCGGAGCGGAGGCCAATGATTATTTCCTGGATTGAGTACAACTCCTGCTCCGCCCCCTCCTTGGCCAAGTGAGGCGGGGGGGCAGCGGGGGGGGCCATAGAAATTGGCACGGGAGCAATCGCGCTTGGAACTGGGGAAGTGGTGATGTCCTTGTATCGAGCCGGAATGGCTGGGGGGCCTACAGCTCTACCAGGCACCGACTCCCGCGCGGCACTAATCTTCGACAAAGGCGGGCCCCGTTTCAGAGGCGAAGGAAGATATGCGCCACTCGCAGAAAAGGGTACTTCAACGAGGGTCGTGCTTGCAACACTGCTGGTGGGAGCTGAAGACTTTGGTCGGGGCGTGATGTATGTGCTGTCCTCCTCGTTCTCCTGGAAGGAAGTGACGGTCGTGTTGGGATTGCTAAGGGGTGGATGCAGCTGTCCCTGGCGTTCGATCACCGGCGCGACCACTTGCTGGTCAGCCGGCTTCAGCTCCTGTAAGAAACGCCAAAATGGATCTTCACCCACTATAGGAAGGATGTACCCAATCACTCTCTCAGCGGCAGTACGCACTTCCAATATTCGGTCCATCAAAGCACGTACTACGGAAGGAATCAGTGCTTGCAACCCCATTCTAGAGACGGCGGCATCAGGGGGAAGCTGCTCGAAGCCTAAAAGCATGACATCAAGCGTCCCCTGGCGGCAGACACTCGACTCAGAACTTAGTGGTTTCTGCAAAAAGGCAAGCATGCCTTCCAGACCCAGAACCAACATGCACACTCGCGCTGTGCGCATTGCCTCTTCACGGAGGATGGCTTTCTGATCTGCAAGCATAGAAAACGCACAAGGTACAATTTTGCGTAATCCAGGTCGGCACTCGGCATGCCCCCCTGCCTCCACGACGGCAGGGATTAAGCGCAGTACCTCCACCACGAAATTCTTGTTCGTCTCGCCAAAGCGGGTGGCCAACGCGTGGAGTAGCGGGGTTACGGCTTGGCTCATAAGAGTCCCCCCACAGTTTTTGATGAAGTCCTCCGCGAGACGAACACCCTCTAATCGATCACGCCAGTCTGCCCCATCAGTAATCTGACGAATGATAGGTTTGATACTAGGTGGTACATCCACCACAGATGCTGACATACTTCCTCGTGGAGAAACGGCGAACAAGCCTGTAGAGGCGGAACCAGCGGAGGTCCGTTGCCGAAAATAAGAAGGAAGAGGAGACGAAGACGAATGGCGGGATACTAGCCGCTTCGGTGACTGGTTGTTTGCCCTAGTATGTCCCTGAGGATATGGAAACGGTGAGGAGACTGACCCATCTGTAGAGTCAGCTGCTGAGCGCAAGGTAGACCCGATACTGTTATCATTTCTGCTGCCACCGCCAGAACTGATGGGAGGTCGTGAGCCAGTCCCCGTGGGTCGCGCCACTTTTCCAATCTCGTTCTCGAAAGCGTTCACCACCGCTGGGGGCGCCGTAGCCAATAGATCATCCACGCACACCCCAACCTTCCGGCGAAGTGCAACAAGAACCTGAACCGTAGTTGTCTTTACTGTAGGTGCAATGTGATCAAAGCAGCACTGCTGAAAGTACTCCACGATGCTTTTGGGGTCTAATGCGTCATCAGTGGCAGGCGCATGGTCGATGAGCTCGATAAAGAACTCATTGCACGCCTGCAAAAGCTTGGGCGTGCGCACATGTGCCGCTACAGTGGTCATCTGCTTGATAACAAAACGTGGCGTAAGGCGCTCGGCCACCAGTGACAAGAGCCCTCTAACCAGACTCTTGGTCTTCGATTCCGTCAGCCTCGGTGTACAGCCGGCAATAACCAGATATCCTGCGCTGGGAGTTATACTGGCCGAGTTAGTGATCACAGCCTGATACGTACTAAGAATAGCCTGCCAAACCTGAAGAATAGACTCTCGCAGACCCGGATTGGCCCGTAAGAGGACGAGTACGACGGTCGCATTTTGAGTGCATTCCCTGCTAGACCAGCTGTCCACCATCTCCTTCACCTGCGTAACCCCCTCGTAGCGCTTGGACCACTCCGGAGAGCGAAGGAGATCGATGATGGTTGAGTTACCCTTGAGCGCGCTCAGCATTCCTTTCGTCGCTTCATCTACAGTGGGAAGACAACCCTCTAATGAAACGGCATCCTCAGCGCTAGTAACAACAAGCATCTCTTTCTGCGCCACGTGGGGCCGATTTGGACGCGTCACTGCTCGCGCAAGAACGTTACCCGACGGCCGCGGACACAGTGCAGTCTCCTCATTCTCAGGTCGACTGGGCTCTTCAGCAGCTGCTTGTGCCTGGGTTGGACCCAGTAAGACATCACGCTCCTCCATACGAGCAATCTTCTTGGCTGGCGAACAAGACAGACCCACACAATTGATAGGCAACTTTCGCGTAGGGGGGTTCCCCTCCTTACCTTGAGAAGCAATAGACCTCTGTAACGCGGTCGTCAGTTTCTGTTTCTGCTTCTCGTCCATCGTCTGCAAAACAGACACGTAAGGGTCATCACCACATGCAATGATAAGTTTACTGAGGAGAATGTGAGCGGCGTCCCTGTTTTCAGACTTTTCATCGTTCACCATGCGCTTGAGCATGGAAATGGATTTTGATAGTCTGTCGTACTGGCTTGGTGGAAGTGCGTCGACCATACGGCTACAGAAGTGGATCAGAGCCAGACGCTGGGAGGGATTTTTGCTCTGGGACGTCTGCTCTATGTCTTCGTTACACTGATCCATCGTAACACAGCGGTAATTGATAAGCCTCTGCAGCGTATTCATAACATGCTCCAAGACGCTCGTCTTTTTATCCTTCATCTTATCAAACAGAATATTCAGAAACGTTCTTGCATGTGCAGTAAACGCACTTCTTAGCCCCCGTGCGCATTCCTGAACCATTCGAAAGCCTAACAGCATCAACGGAGCTTGTGGGTCCTTCAAAAATTCTCTCATGAGGCTACACAGCTCATGATAATCATCCTTTGCACGATACCGTGGCGCGTTCAAGAGGGGCATGAGAGAGCCGTTGACGACCTCACAGCGGTCTTGCCACTTGGCGCCTTTGTCCAGTGCACGTTGAAAAAATGTCCGTGAAAGCTTCGGCACTATGGGTGTCTCTGCAGTTTCTGCGAATGCAGCATCATCCAAATCAACGGTGCAATTGCCCTGTTTCGTGAGGCTCACCCCTTCCAGCGAACCCGCATTCCTACACGGCTCAGAAGCTTCTACCCCTTTAATGCGCCGCTTGGGTTGTTCACCAACTTTCGTCGCCTCAAATTGCTTTTCAAGTTCCTGTAACTGGACATCTCGTAGGTCCGTCAGAAACCCTTTTATCGCTGCCCCAATAAATTTATAGCACTGGCAGCACATTGTAATCGCTTCTTTTCGCACATGGCCACTCACATCGTTGAAAAGCGGCTGCATGTGCTTCAGTATGTCACTCACGGGGAAGGTGTGCATCCCAAACTCTCGTATTACCGAAGAGCACAATTGAACAGCTGCGACTCGGTTCTTTGGTGTACGGTGCGCAAAAGCTGGGAGGAGGACTTCAAAGACTTTTGCGGAAAGCCCCTCCTCGACTAAATCCAAGGTAAGCTCTTGTGAGAGGGCAACTGCCTTTGGTCTTCCAGTAATACCTTTTTCAATAGCTAGCGGCAGAAAGCTGTTCGCTATATTTCGGAGTTCCTCCTCCTCACATAATGGCAGCACTTTAAGAGCTGCAGCAAGAGCAGCTTCCTGAACAGTGGGAAGACTTTCGGCAGATGCCCTCTTGAGAACACTTACGAACGTCTTTCTTGTGCTATTCGGGCTTTTAGAGACCATGGAGTAAGCTTCTACACGAGCTTTCCAGTTGGTATGGTGCAGTAATTGCTCTAGCGATAGTTTACTAAAATCCTCTTCTGAGGCAGCTGCAGTGCTGCCACCAGCTTTCCCACTAGGGAAGCCGTTCTGATCATCACAGAGCTGCATAGCTCCACGCAGACACAGATGGGGGCACACGCAATCGCACCTCTAATAGAAGTAATAAGCAACAGATCAATCCAAACCCAGAACCTGTCGTAATACGAAAAGATTGCCCAATCGGAAAGCAAAGACGAAAACAGATTGCAAATCATCCTGCGCAAGGCATAAAATGGGAGACCAAGCGTAGTTCATAACCAACACTAACTACACCATTGTTAAAGGCCATTAAGTCTCACTCATAAAACTGCACAACACGTTTTCCTCTTCCACAACACCGGTTAGGGCATAACAGCAGATCATTTTATGACGAGCAATTGGCATTCAATCACAGCATTTTCGCATCTTTTGTGACAAGGTAAACCTTTACAAACGCAACAGAACACCCTACACTCTAATCACTTACCTTCTCACTAAAATGATGTAGTAGGGCTTGGAACTGGGCATCGAAATCAGCAGCTGTAGACAGGCGCTTCTTTTCATACACTTCAACATACCTGTTCATGCGGTTTATGACGATAACATTATCACGACTATCGGCATCTACTCTGAAAGAGGTTGCGACAGGTAGGGGAAGTACTTCCTCTGTGGGGCAGGCGGAAGCATTGTACGGTGCAACAATTTGACTGGCATCAACTCCATTTAGCCTGGAAGCCTTAGGAAGCACTAATCGACTGCAATCCTTTGGTTCTACAGACCCAGCTACAACTCTATTCTGGCCTCGCAAGATTTGATACAATTTTCGCAGCACGACAGCATACAAAAACCAGATCAGGTACTTTCGAGCAAGTGATCCTAAATGCCTTCTACAGAAACACTGTACAGAAAGGCGACTGAAATTGTTCATAACGAGATACTTTACGGAAGCCACTTGGTCATTAACCATGTCGCTAAAAAATGAATCCATTAGGCCTCCATAAAACACAATGCAGTGAAAGGGTACAACAGATAGCTTAATGAAGACTTTGTTATTCAGAATAAGAAGAAAAAAAATGAAAATGGGAGCAGCAGTTTAGAAAGTATTGAACCACTGAGGAATAAAAAGTCATCGGTAGTACGGAGGAAGTCCGCTAGAATAAGAATAGAATACCTGACAATGACACAGACAGACAAACAAACAGCTTGATGGAGATGCCTTCGCACATCCAACACAAAACTGAACTACCTTGCAAGGAGCAGATCGAAGTCCCTCAACACAGATCGGTGGCAATAACCATCATATACCTGTACCAGAATCAAACCTGTGAGAGCATTATTGGGATACAAACAAAACAATGAAACACCTATGAGACGCACCACACCGGAATAATGCCAACGCTTAGTAGTACAAAATCCCCAAAGGGTTCATAGAACGCAAAGAGGACATAGATACGAAAGGAGCAAAGCTCCTAAAAAATGCAATTGCAGTAACCGGATACCCCTACACACAAAAAATGGTGACCATCAAAAATGTTACTATTAGTATAACAATACCCTCCCAAGGAACCGAGAAGAAAGAACGAACAATAAGTATCACTGCCCAAAATTCACTTCAAAAACTTCAGCAAAAACAGGTATATGGTTGTGATCACACGCTATCCAGTTAGAAGGCTTTATTGAAGTGAACAAAATAGTTCATCACACACATCCACTTGGAACAGATGTCGTGAGAGCTGGCAATAAAGCCCAGACGAACTGCATGAAATTCAACTGGCCACCACACTGTAAAAGTATGTTTAAGAAGAAGCTCCAAGTATGGATCACCCGAGAGGTGCATAGTGTCCACCGTTCAATCTCTCCTCATGTAACATCTCGACTCCATCAATCCAAGCCCCATGGCAACTGTCACAACGGACGAAATAGGGATGAAACCCAACACGGTGTCAGAGTCCACTACTGGCAACATAGCAAGTGTACCTCACTTTGCGGGTTCCAAATAATTCTGATAGAAATTGCACATTGCACAGCGCAGTTATGAATACCACAGAACGTTACAATTTGTGTTGGGTTACAATGATCATTCATTTGGTCTTCAACAATGAGTGGCCTTCTGGGAACGCTTTTCATAGACAACATACCCAGAGCAACCACTTGAATGCTAGTGCTACCAAAGGTTACACCTCAATACTAATTCTATCATGTGAGTCCAGATCACGCCCACCACGATTTTCACATACAACCCTATTCCCTTTGTATACGTCGACGCTGAAGTCATTAGTTGGTCTGTGGAAAATACATTACTCAAGTGTTTACCGGTCCAACAAAGGTCAGTGGCTTGCACGAGTAATGCATTTAACTGGCACGTATACGTTCCACACAGGTGAGGGTTTGTTAGGTCGTCGAGCATGAATCTAGTTTGCACAGCACCATAAATTGGTACAAGTTTGCGATGATTCGCCTCACTTGTGGGCGTCAGATAGCATTCACTCTCTGAACATGGTACTCCAAAGAGACAATGGGGGGAACTTTGTCACGGGTCTGTGTACTCGCAATCCATTTTTCTTACCGTCCAGTTTTGTGGCACTAAGCACGTCACAGTTGAGGGCAGAAGGATTTGATTTTGGCCAAGTGCTTGAAGCCAATAAAGAAAAAGAATGCAATGTAGCAATGTCAACGAGGAGAAAGTGATCACTTTTCCTTAGCAGTCGTTAACATTCAAATGTCTAAACTGTTTCAACGAAGAATTAGTACCTCTATCTACTTTGCAAGAAGCTGTTGAACATCAACTAAATTACCATGTCAAGAAACACATGAATACCTGCAGCGTACAAATAATGGCGTCTCGCAAAAGAATCCTGCCCTCTGCCATGGTCCGTACCTCCGCATCTGGGCACCAACTTCGAGCATCTAACAAACAAACTGTCGTTACTCGTTAGAAAAGAAGGTATTATCAATCGTTCACAAATACTTACTACACAGATAATTGTGATCTTATATACAAGCATGCAACTAGCCCTTCCGCATTGCTTTTTGCTTCTGTATCGCATCAAGGTGACCCTTCAAACCTCCGAACTTAACAGAGTGACACCATCAGAGAAGGACCTCCTGCATCACTCAACCATGAGGCCTAGATCTCATATCCGCCGACGTCGGAAGAGGAACATGGAAAAATAGCTCGCTTCCGGGGGAAGGGGCTCTTGCTTTTCCGACCGAAATTAAACAACGGCGCTTCCTTATGAATCACAGCCCCTTCCCTCTAACAGATTGAAAACGACGGGGATTTTTTGTTATGAGCAGGGTTCGGGTGGATGAAAGGGGGGCGGTGACCTCGACCCATCTCTACCCCGGAAGCCCCTCCCGCATATTCCAAAACGCGGCGGCCAGAAGTTCACACAGCCTACGTGTTCAGGCCGCGCTTTCGGACGTTTGATTGGAACAGTGGAAGGGGATCGCTCAAATTACAAGGAACACTTCATCAGAGCCATGCGTTCAAGGGTGGGGGGTGTTTTGGGAACCCACCGAGCTAACCTCAGCAGCACCCGCTCCGATGCCAAGAT
>JAIZPF010000002.1:181515-205427 GCA_020509355.1 Blechomonas ayalai | reverse complement strand
GGGGGGGGGGGGCTCCCTTGGAACGGATACCATAATAATAACCACAGGTAGCCACAAATTACGGCTGTTATGCATACTGGAGTTACCACATCGAGGGTGAACTGGTACGACTTGCAGGGCCTACGCCACTCCAGCATCAACTTCAACATCTCAGTAGCACCTATTACGTTTTCGTTGCACGCACCTGCAAAGCATAGCAGTGTATTACCATCGAAAAAGTGTGCATTCATTGAGTCCAGCATAGCAACCGAAAAAGGCTCTCGGAGGGGCTTGTCATAACACAACTCCTCCCGCTCGGTGGGCGGGCCAAGGGGCACTGGAGCGTGTTGTTGCCTTCGCCACTGTTGTGCAGCTGGACATAAAAAGCGAAGGCTGACTTACCGAAAGAAAAAGAAAAAAATAATAATAATAATGGAAATGAGCACTTCCTGCATAAAGGACTGTGATGGTACGTGCCAGGACACGTTGATGGCTACTGTAATGCATAAACATCTATAGCAAACATGTGTGTATGTATTGTGTAGAAGTGCGCTTACAAGCCCTCCTACCAACATGATACGTGTTGGGGACAGAAACATTGGTTGAGATGGAAATGGCCCAGTGAGCAATACAGTGAGTACTTGGTGCTTGCTTCAGCATACCTCTTCGGCGCACTCCCCTCCTCGTTGCGGAAGCCCTATAATGGCACTGAGGAGGTGTTACGGAACGGGACTATCCCACTACAATGGACTCCGGTGTCTTGCACCCACTTCTCCACCTCTCCCTATACTGGTTGCTCAATGCTTCCAGTAGAGACGTCCCCTACACACGATGAACGGGAAAACTCTACTCGATGGTCCGACATACACGTCTTCCACCGAGACACTGTGTGGCGATCGAAGAAACCAGCAATAACAAAAAAAAACAACAATCCGTCGTCAGTATACAACCCCCACGGCGCCAGCTCAGTGTACGCGATGGAATGCCCCACTGAAGTGCATGCACGACTAATCCATCCACAGCATATAACGATGTCAGATAAAAAAAACCCAAAACATGGTACTTACACCAAGTGAAGCTTTCATCCCGCATACGCCCACTGACGTAGCCCATCAGTTTGTATCCAAAAGAATGCGAACCGGCCCGTACAGCTTGTAGGAATCTGTTGCCATCTCACTGTCCGTTTGAGCAGCACCAATAACATAAACATAATTGTTGTGAACGTGTATCGTGCAACCAAGCGTGCGTGCGGGCACTGCACCTACGCGTAATGCTACCTCCGTCCATCGTACGCTTTTCATGTAGGGGGTAAGCCTTCCACCATCGTGATCGCTGTGATGGGGGCCTTGAAAATCCAAAACAAACAAACGAACGGCATATACAGGTGTCGCCACCTGTGCGAGCACAACTACACGATCACCAGTTTCGGTGGGAGACACTGCTACATCGGGGAGCGGTGGTAGTGGAACGCCATCCAGCCAGTGTACCTTCAGCCACGGCGATGCGGCTGTAACCTCGGTGTTCCGCAGCATTTTGTGGTCATGAAAATTTCCATCCAACTCGGCTGGGGGTAGGGTCAGCAGGGGCTCTACACTGCCGTCAGATATCCCTCGTCCGCCAACGAGGACAACAGTACCATCTGCTAAAAGAGTTGTTTGGTGAAACGCTCGTGGTGCAGGAAGAGGACCGACACGCTCCACAACTGGCGCGAGTACCCAAGGATCAGCAGCCGGCGAATGCGAAGAACACGAACGCGCGTAGACGGAGGGCCAAACAACCCGATAGCATTCCGACTGAGGAAGGTACGACTCGTCAAGGCCCCCTGTTATCAGGATGGCGTATGAAGCAGTGGCGGTGCTGCGCAGGACCACAGCACCATGAAAGGAATGCTGTGGCAGGATATCAGGGGCATACTCGTATTTTCGCCAGTAGGGAGAAATGCCACCCTGAGTTTGGTATTCGCTGACAGAGGGTAAGGGCAATGTACCGCACCAGATTTCACTCCTCGCCCCGTAGCACGGTACACAGGAGGTACCACCGATCAATACCAAACCCAGTGCACCTCCATAACTTTCGGCCGCACCATCCGCCGAAAGAGAAAGATGTGCATCGGCAGCACTGAGCTCATTGACGTGATTCGGAGTGCTGTACAGAAGACACAGGGTTGCGCCAATAAGAGATGGAGGTTTCACTTTGGCACAGGGTTGTTCTGCAAACGGTTCAAGCGTCACGCGCTGTACCGAATGTCCGCCTGTCAGTTGCAAAGCGTAAAGGGAGTTACTCATCGTGGAGGCTGGCGCCTGAGGAACAAACGCCTGAGCCTGTGGATGCAAATTGTTGCGGCACCACTTCCGCGTCCCGCCAAACACGAACAGATAGGTGCAACTGCGGGTGTCGGGCAGCGCTAGGTGGGCAAGTGCAGCGCTGTGGTAGTGAACATGAAGTGATGATGAGTGAGATTCCTCTGTGTTAGTCAGCCACGAGGCAATACCAGCATCATTGCGCGGTGCTTCCGGAAGAGGCGAGCAATGCCAGGAGGCGTGCTTTTGCAAACTGTCTAGTAGACTCACTCGCCATTTGCTGCATATGTCTGCGTCGGGGAAGCGTATCCAGAAGCGTTCTCCGGTGCTCACGGTGAATAACATCTCTAGGCATTGATTGTCCTCGTTAGCGGGATCGACACTTATAATAGAGTAGCGGTGCCGGGTTGTACTGGTGCGAGTAGCACGGTAAACGAGTTGGACGGTTTCATACAGTTCCAGTACGCGTTTTTTCCAAATGCCTGTCCACGCTGCCTTCTTGAGTACATTGCTCACAAGAAGCGGTGCACCATATGGGATCCGCTCTTGTGGGCAAGGAGGGGGCGACCTCGATGGCGTAGTCGACACAGAGTGGGTACCGGAGCCTGAAGGGGAGGCATCAATGTCTGAAAGTAGCCTACTTTGAGGACACACCTCTGCACCATTCACTAGAGCGCCATTCGAAGGTGAATGGCCAAGTAGGTGGACATCCTCTGTATTCGGAAGTTCGCCTATTGTTGCTGCGCCACCGATGCCAGGAGGCCGACGGACTTGATTGCCATCCGCATGTACCTGTGAGATGGCCTTCTCTGCAGCTTCGCTTTCTGTCAACGCAAGCGCCAGGCATTGTACCCAGCGATTGTATACTTCTTCAGTTTCTGCACGAAGAGTCCAGCAGCCTCCTTCCAGTAGCCAAACACGAAATGCCATCGAGGAGTCACTGCCGCCTGGGTTGCAGTCTATGGAGAAGACCGTACCAAATTGCTTTTCCTGCGCAAGCTCATCCATACGATAGGCCAAGCGATTGCCATCCAGGACGAAGTACCGCCGGCCCCATGTAAATCGCCACTCGGCTTGTTTTTCCAGCCAAGACTGGCAGAAGATACGTGTCCCCTTAGCAGCCTCCATCATTGAAAGGTTAGCAGCGATTGTGAGTGGCCCAGACAGGTCTTCTGTTGAGCCATGAGAACGACATGAGGGGGATGATATGAAATATTGTGGAGGAAAGGGAGAAACAAGAGAAAGGGGAAAAATGAGGGAAGAACGACATTCGGACATACTCAATGGCGCACCATGAGAGAGGTTGTGAGGGTGTGCAAACGATCAGCCGCCATATCCATGTATTCATTCTCCTCACCGCCCCCAGCGCATATTTACTGCCAGCATCTGTTAGCCCGCAAGACGGCATGCAGAGCGGCTGCGAAAGTAGCAGCTCTCCCATCACCAAGCGCCATCCAACAACAAAGACACAGGTACCGAACTCAACATTCCTCATGGGCTACAAGCATGCCAGATAATAGCGCCCCACCATACAAACTCTCCTCCGCCAGTGAAGTGAACACTTCAATCAAACCACGGCGATCGAGGCATTTCAATCACTCCCTGCCCTGCGACTCCAGCCCGCCATCAGGATCACCCAGCAACTGGCGCAGTCGTTTCCACGTTTCGTTCGCCCCACGTTTCTGCTCCAGCGCGCTGGCCTCCACAGCAGCAACCTCATCACCGTTGTGCATTGCATAGTGAAGCAGGAGAGACATTTCATCATTCTCACTCCAAGGCTTATGCGTATCAAAAGCTTCTGGTACGACTGCGTGCCCGTCGATAGAGCCACAGTACACGCACCTGCCCAAGGAAGCCGAAAGAGTCGAGCCAAACCCTTTGCATGAGCCGCATACAGCAGGAACCCCTTCCACTCTACTCAACTCTGTGTAGGGCGCAAAGAGGGACTGCCCAGCAGCTGCTTTGCTAGCAGCGTACTGGGAAAGGGAAGGAAGGCACGCAGCCGACTGTGGACTGCACAAGGATTTCCACTTCATTTCCTTTGTCATGGTGGTGATAATCTCTTGGTAGCCATCATGGCACTGATCAAATAGGGAGGCCCCAGGAACCGTCTTGTCCCTTGCGATATTCCACACGACGCATGGGTTCTGTCGATCGGCTTCCTGGGGAAGCGAAAGAAGTGGCTGCGTCTTCGCGTCCTGGTCGTGGACGACGAGCACTGTTCGAAAGGGCAGCATTTCCCTTGACCTCTTCCGTACCGCCTCATGGAACCGAGGTATCAGCTCAATCTCCTGCAATGGGTCTTCGGAAAGCACCGTGCGGAGGAAGGTGACCGAGGTAACAGGCGTGCCAGCAGGTACGGGGGCCAACATCGCCTCCCAAGCAGCAATGCGACGCTGAAACTCGGCCACCACATCCTCGGCATTCAAATCAAAGTGTGTGAAGCACGCATGTTGGCTGCGAAACAGGAGCCAAACGGAAACGGGGTCCGGCACAAAGGGGCGCTCCTCCAGTGGTCCTGGAAAGAATCCCTTGTCAAAGCCATGTAAAGTAAACTCTACAATGCCATCCAGGGTGCAGCGTACCATGTCAAAGGGTAGAGATTCCTCTTGCCGGCGCACACCCAGTTTGGAGAGCATTAAGGATGGGCCGCACCAGCCACCGAGGGATACCCAGCGCCGCATTAAAGCAGGTACCGCGATGCGAGAAACGGATCAGAGGACCGCCGTACTACCGTGACGCTTGTCCCGACACCTTCCGCTTTACATATCGAGCAGAGAAGGCGTGAGGGAAAAGTGGAACGATACGCATCCAACGCTTGGCACCACGAGAGCCCGGCCCCACCTAGGCAGCCGGACGAGCTACGGGGAAGGTTGCGTGGCAGCGCTTCGCTAAGTGAGACAACCAAGCATAACCACTTCTCCAACACGTACGCATGCAGCGCCATATGCGCTTAGAGTCGCATAAACCTACGGCCATCCACAGTGCTGGAATGCCCCCCCCCCACCACACACACCCACCTTCGTGCATTACTCATTAGGGAGAGCCCTTCTCGAACAGATGATGATGTACACATGAGCGAAGGTAGGTAGTTAGTTCTGCGCGTGCTTTGCCCAGGGTTTCTCGAAGCTTGGGATTTTCCTGTGTGAGTGCGAGTACTACGCACAGCTCAGGGTACATCTTTAGATTCTCTGGCCCTGGAAAGCGGCCCTCACGCACATCTCTGAGTATAGTCAATCGCTCAGCAACGGTGGTAGGTTGAACATACATCTCCGCAAGCAGAATTCCGGCAGAATAAGCGTCTGAGGCTGCAGTGCAAAGGTCACCCTTAAGCTGCTCTGGGCTGGAGTAAAGCGGTGAGCCGACACCGACGGTGTTGACGTCACTGCGAGAGAAGTACCCATTCACTTCCAGGTGCTGCTGATCAACGAACTTCGCCAGCCCAAAGTCGCCCAAGCGCACCTGCACAAACCGATCTTGTAGCCATCGAGACGCCCGGCGCGTCTCATCTCTACGCCAGATGGCGTCCACCAGCTCCAGGGGATCTGTGCACACCATTGGTTGCTTCCTCTGCACCGGTGCGGGATGCACCTTCCGACCAGTTGAGGTGAGCTGCCTAGAGTCGAATGGATCCAGCTTGCATTCCGTACAAATTGCCTTGCTGGTATCATATTCACGGATGTGATGATGCAAGCCTGCTCTGCGGTTATGCGCCACGCGGTGCACACGATCTTCCAGTAAGTCCTCTGCACAGCGGTGTGGGGCTTGCGTGATGAGGTCCACAATCTCCTTCGAACCGTCGGCTGCCGAAAGGGCTGCATTCGAGCCACCTCCGCCGGGGTAGGGAAGCCGCGTTGTGAGAGCCCCAGCCATAATGGTGTCCCTTTGCGGCTGACTCGTCAGGGCCCAGCTGCTGGAGATGGGAGAACCTTCTTCCAACGAGCCGTCATCGCTCTCACTACCCTCTTGGAGGCCTTCCATCGACAGTTGGCAGCGGTAGTCAATAAAAACGTTGGTGGGCTTCACGTCGCGATGCAGGATGCCTTGTTTGTGTAAATAACGCAGGCCTGACAGCAATTGGATGGCAATGATTAAATTCTCTATGCGATCGATCGTGCGCCGTGTGGCTAACTGTTGGGCTAGTGTGATCTGATAGTACTGCATTTGAAGAAATACTACGCGAGAACCGACGATAGACTCCGGCTCCTCACCGGTGGAATTGGATGGAGCAACCGATGAGCCTTCACACTCGTCGTGGTTCTTCCCGAAGTGCCAATCGCCGTCGCTCTGAGATGAATTTGGTTGTCCTGAGGGCACCGGGCTGGAGGTGGAGTATGTGCTGAAGCTTTCATCTCCCACAAGATACAACCAGTTGTCACGCTGACTTTTTTCAAGACGGCCCCAGTTACCAGCGCCTACACCATCGTCCTCACGTCGCACAGTGTCAAGATGACTGCTTGACACACGAAGGGAAGATGGTGACCCCGTTACCTCGCTAGGATGGCACAGGCCGATGAAGGCAAGTTGCTGGGCACGCATAGGCGTCACAACTTCCGTCCAACAGGCGTGATAGCGTACTACATAACGATTGTGTAGCAGAGCATGTACGCGTACCTCACGGAGAATCTCCTGCTCGGTGTCGCAGCCACGAACTAGAAGCACCTTGACTGCGTAGAACACACCTGTAACGCGGTGCCGGGCAAGTAAGACTACCCCTGATACACCCTTACCCAGTACTATCAGCGGCTCAAAGTTCTCGTCAAAGAACGAGCCAGAGGCGGAGAGCGAATGACAGTCGCCTGGGGAAGCAAGTGCACTGGGGCTAAGCTGCATGTCCCATGCGGACGCGGTACGGTCAGAGGCCACACGCATAGCTGCCGAAGTGGAACTTCCCTTGCTGCAACATCGTGGGTCAATCCTCGTAATCACACCGTCTGGGTGCACCCTGGACGCCGAACCCCCTCCCTCCAAGTGTGGCTGTCTATCATCGGCAATGCGCTCCACCGCTTGAATGAGTACGCTGTTCGACAGGGATGTTCCAGGCGTAATCAACATCCCTTGCAGTACAAGAACTTCAGAGGGATCATCGGACACACCTGGACGAGAGCCACTTGCATGGTGATTCTGACGTGTCGTCGTGGGGGTCTCAGTGGCATCCCGAGTATACATGACCGCAGCAGTAGATATCCTGTCCTCCGTGACTGGTCTATGCACAGGTAGAGGATACAACGCTGTGGTTCGATGCTTATGCCCAGGGCCAGGACCTGGTAGGTCCACCATCTCGACAATGTATGCCGAAATGACAGGGGAATCGGGGAAGTGGAGGCAAACAGTCTCTTCCTCGTGGCCGCGTCGAGTGACAGAAATAGTACCGGTAACATCACACTCAACATAGTACCTCTGATGCCAGCTACTGTCACCATAGGCACTAGTGTGCGCTACGCTTGACACCGGCATAAGGTGGTCAGAGCGGTTTATCGGTTTACGGCCACGCAACACATCCAGCTCAATATCCTCCCCAGTGCTACTGTCGTCAGACGCAGAGTTCTTTCCACAAATAGGAGAACACTTTTCAGCACCCTCACCGGGACAGTCCTGCACCACTTGTAGGGAGAGAGTGGAGCTCACGAGTTTGACCCCTGGGAAGGCGTTCTCACCACCGCCCGACTGGCCGCCCCGATACTGCGTCGTGCCCTTTGAAACGACGCGAATAATTTGCGAGCACACAGTGATAGATAGCAGTGTTCTTGACGCTCCTTGCGGCAGACACGCAGCGCTATGAGAGGGTGTGGCAGTACCAAATCCTTCATTTCCACCTGCCCCCCTCGCTGCATCATCTGCTATAGCAGAGGAGGGACTGTTACCACCCGAACCATCTTTACGCGATGTCTGTCTGCCGGGATCACCGTCGGCCAGCCCTACAGGGGGATCGACATCCTTACCCATATAGGCGCAGCATTCTCCGGTGAAAAGATCCAACTCCATATAGATATCCTCAGACGAACGCAGCTGTACCAGCCGTTGATTGCGACAAGAAAGCTTATTCCAATAGCGCACTGTATCCTCCACAGCCATCCAAGGCGCCTGTGGGTTGTGCTGGTAATACCACCGAACCGTTACAGAGCTTTCCGTTTGGTGCGTATTACTAAATGACCTCGCGGATGCCATCTCCCCCTCGAGTAAGGTTAGGCGCCCCGGTGTGGAGGAACCAATTAATTCAGAATCAGGACCGATAAGCGTCACTACTGCCAGCCAGCTCTCAGGCATGAGGACATCTTTTACGGGTATTTCGGAGCAGGTTTGGCTAGAGTTAAAGATGGGGAGATGCTCACGGCTGCTCAACACAGAGTGGCCATCAGTGCCACGTGTGCTGATGGGGCCCGTTTCGCTTGGCCTTTCATCTCCCTCACCGGGCGTAGTAGAACGTGCACACTGCAGTGTGGATCGGTGCTGCTGAACACTGCAGAGAGGACATAGGTACTTCCTCATGCACACGCTGCCGTGATTCTCGTACGAGGTAGAACCGGACTGAGATTCACCCCGCTGCGCAGGGCTCTGGTGAGTCACATTCCCTTTGTTGGCTCCAGCAAAGGTAGACAGTGCACTCTCTACGAGACTTCCCACTCCAGGCAACTTCTTGCACCAGAGCACGTCACAGTCGTGTAATGATAGGCACCGTAGTGTACCATCCAGGCTTGCCAACAGAAGATGCGTCTCTGGAGTTCTACATGACGCCCCAGAAGTCATTCGGACAACGTCTAACTGCAGATGCCCAACGACCCCTCTAGCACGGTGTGCGGGCTACCGAGGAGCGAAACTAAACACTCAGTAAAATCTGATTTCCTCTCACTGTCGCAAAGAATTAATTTACCTCTGCTGAGGCAGATGCAAACAGTGGCACAAAGCACAAGAGAAGGACACCACACCTCTCGCAATGCACGGAATAGCCCTTTCAACACGTGTGATCTCCCTCGTCACCTTAAAGTCTTTTGCTACGCCAAGCTGCTAAAGGGGAGCCGATGTTAAGAAAAGCTTCTGACCTAGTATACGTGTCAAAGGGCGATGGCAAAGCCGGAAGTAGACCCCATCAGCATGATGTCATGAACCACAACAGTGTAGACGTATACGCCTTACCTTCTTTTCTTGACGGAAAGCAGTGGAAGGGAACAAGGAGTGATCTCGTTCGTCGTGTCCCACCTGGCGCACGCCACGTCACCTTACACGAATGCTTCACGCAAGCCAAAACCGTCCGCACCCACAAGAACGCCAAGCGGCGCCTTGCTACCGCTACATCCCATTCACTGGCAATGACGCGTGCTGCAGTACACCGGAGGGGAGACTTCCTGGATAAGCTACCGTTGTACTTCAGCCGCCGGCTTGGGTACCCTAATTGCGAAACGATTGGGACGGGAGGTGCACAGAATACAGCACTCCCTAAGCGGCCCAAAATCCTTCATGCCGCGGGCAAAGAGTGCCGCTTGGCGGCATTCCGCTCATCTCCTACACGCTTCTTTTCCTGATTGATACTCCACCGTGACTTCTTCCGTGCACTGAGCTCACTTACTTGCACGTCGTAGGTTTTTTCCGTATCCCTCTGCAGAAGGGGTACGTAGTTGGTAGGAATGTAGGATGTGTGGTCCGTTTGCGTTCCCTCCCTCTTCGCCCTTTGCTGGGTTTCATCTTCCTGCCGCATGATGTGGAAAAGATCACGCCTTCGCGCCTTCATATTGCACTGATTCCGAGGATCCGTCCAATCACACCCCGTGATGGACCACTGGTCTACACCGCGTTCGTTCGGGGCACAACGGACGACTTTCCTTCCATCCACATCGTCCTCGACGTTCTCGTACCAACCGAACAACTGCGACCGCATTGCCTCTGCCACCGTTGCACGGATCAGCAAGGCAGTACAAATATCCTGCAGCTCCCGCTCGACGGAGTGAAATGCGTGATGTGAAATACGCCACTCCAGCCCTTCAAACTCGCAGTCCCACAGAACAAGGGGTGTGCCATCTGCCATCGGGTAGGTAGGCTTTTCGTCACCGCGCTCCAGCAGCCGTTGCACTACCTCTGGCTCCTCCAGCTCCCGACCTACAAGGAAAAGTATTTCCATGGTGCATCGTATCTGGTGATACAAGAAAGAGTTGGCTTTAATTTCAAAGAAAGAAATTAGCTCGGGGAGTAACTCACTTTCATGGATACCCACCTTCACTACGTTCCGCTGGAAGTTGCTGACGTTCACCACGTCCATCTTGCAAAAGTTTCGAAAATTATGCTCACCGAGAAGAAACTGTGCCGCCCGCTTCATCTTCTCCAAGTTCAAACCCCTGTGGCAGAAGTAGTAGCGGTAGGACCGACTGATGCAGGAGAAGCGCGCATCAAAAGTATCGGCCACGTATGACCAAGCGATAACACGCACTGAAGGAGGCAGTACATGATTTAGCATGCTGCAGTAGTCAAGCGGCGCGAGTTGCGGGTTATCCGACGGCCAGGAAGAAGCTCTCGCCATCAGCGACACAGCATTCCCCAATGCACTCACTCCCTTGTCTGTTCTACCACAGCGACCAAAGTTCAACGGCCCGTCCTCCGGGATTAGGCGTACTCGCTTCAAGGCATTACACAGAACGGTTTCGACCGTGTTATCCGTGTCCTCCTGCTTGGCCAGCCCGTCGTGTACATGGCCCTGATAGGCAAGCCGAAGCACAATTTTCCGGCATGGGTATTTCGTAAAAACAAACTCACGGTCACGCTTTCTGCCTCTCCTGGAAGCAGGGGCTTCTGTAGGGGAACACGCGCCGTGATCACTGTTTGGAGAGGAAGTGGTAGCGGATCGTGGGTGATTCCTTTCCTCTGCGTTTGGGCGTGAGCACATTCGTCACGACGTCACAACACGGCAGAAATGCCAGTGTTTATCCTTCCGCTGGGCTTCAGACAGGAAGAATGGAAAGCATGGAAGAAAGACTCACGACTAAGCAATAGAGATCAGTGTGGATGTAGATGACGGTATCGGTAACCACCTCACTAGCGCAGCACACAACTATCGGCTGATCATACAACATATCAGGCCAGCACGACCTGCATGAGCATTTTCACCACCCTCGTTCATCAGCAGCATCCACAAGCCAAGAGAAATAATATGCAAACGTTAAAGACCGATGGTGGGCCCACGCGCTAGCGTCTTGTGTGTGTGTAACAGTCACACTGCTGCAAGCCGTCACGAATACGCAACGGGGCAACCCGATCATGGAGCACGCTCCCTGATCTCACGCCGACACCCAGAAAGGTCTAGGTGGAGACGTACGTATAGCCTTCCCACACTTACTATGTACAACCCGAGGCTGTCTGACTCGTGCCCTCGACGTCCTGCATCAGGTTCAGTCATATTGTGTACAACAGAGGCCATCACATACTCTGCAGCCAACGTCGATATCCAAATCAGTGCCATGTGATGGTGCACCCGTAGGGGATTCGCCGTGCCGCAGAGCAATGGAGTCACATACACACATACAGATCCCTGGTGATGCCGGCCACCTCGCCGTGGTGTGCCTGGGTCCAGTACCCCGTCGCGGGGGAAGCCAAGCGCCAGCACTACTCCCGGTCCCAACGGGACTGCGGCTGACGGCTACTATAGAGAAAGCAAATCTACTCACCGGCGCTCTGGGGTGGACGTAGATCGAAGACAGCTCTCCTGCACGTGCAGGTTAAACGCACACGGAAGAAAAAAAATCACATACAGATGAGGATCGGTGAAGGAAGACATGCCACTGATAGAGGATGGCACGATCGACTCAATACTGCCACTGCTGCAAAGGATAAGTGGTATCGATGCGGGAGCTCGTCTATTGAATATGTCACAGCACGTAGATCTCTCTCTGCCCGTGGATTACCTTGCACACCCCCACCACATCAGCGGCCTGGCCATTTTTCCCTCGTCACAGAAAATCCAGCACAACTGCTCTCAGTGCCGTACGCACACGACATAGCCCCCTACAATCCGCCCTCTGAGTCGAGGGGTCTTCGGCTGGAACTATGACACAGTGACTCCCCTGCGGCTCGTCGTCCTTCGGGAGAGGGCATATTCCAACCTACTTGAAGGTACAAAAGGAGGTACTGCAAAAGTTAGGCAATATGCTTGAATGGAATATTCCCCATTGGTAGAGAGCTTCTGAGAATGGATGTGAGCAATCTTGACTGAATATCCAAAAAGCTTCACATACGTAGCGCGTACGATATGAAAGTACGACACAAGTTAAACGTCAGTAGGGGAAGAAAAGCAGCTACATACCAAAAGTACCGTCGGTACATGCCATTCCGTGTCTTTGGTAAAGATGTCATAGCGTTCTGCAAGGCTTCGTATCTGTCTCCTCCCTGCCACTTAAAAGAATACCGTAAGTCCAATGGGGGCTCCGTAGTCGGACATGATTCTCTCCGCTGCGTGCTCCGCGCAGCGCAACGAGGATCAGCCCACCACAAGCTATAATGTGTTCGCTATTTTCTCCAACAGATGCGTCGTGTCTTCTGGCATCATGTTATGCTAAACGAGCTTCGGAAACTACGTGCAACATCTGTTTTGGATGTTGATGCATGCTACAAAACGTTTTTAAGAGAAAGGGTTTTAGTACCGAAATGCAGTGAACCAAAGATTCCCTACCCGTTTAGACTGTAACGACAGATTGCGCAGTGAGAGAGTACTGAACATAACGTTGTGCATGAGACGGCGCATATTCACCACCGTGAAGACGCTTGAGCTAACTATCAGCATGCGCTGAGTAGGTGATATGTGTATGCGTACGGTGATCCAGTCGCACACAACACTCACTGCGACTTTTCTTCTGCCTGTGAATCCTCATTTGCATCATTAGCACAAGGCGAGCCCGGACGTGTCTCCACCTCGCGCTGACGCACCTTAGCTTCACGAATGAGAGCCATGGTTTGCCGAATCGCTCGTGCGATGTCCTCCACTGCGGCCATACCTCCAATGCCCATATCACCACACGCCAGCCGCTTGCTCACTGGCCCGACAACCTGAAACATGGCCTTCTGGAGCAAGTCCGGCGGGGGTGGGTCTTCAGATGCGCTAACGTGACTGTTCGAGCCGTCTGCCTCCAAATCATTTTCAGGTACAACGGCATACCATTCACGAAGCTCTGAGATGTGCTTTGCTGTTACGGGATGCATCCACATGGCTGTATTCATAGCTGGACAGATGATCACTGGCTTCTGCTTAACTTCCCATGCACGCATCACGCAGGTGACTAAGTTATCGCACAGTCCATTCGCAATTTTGGCCAGGGAATTGGCATCCAGCGGGGCAATTACGACAAGGTCTGCCCAACGGCGGAGTTCGATATGCACGACTACATCATTCATGCTCTGCCACTGACTCCACTCCTTCTCATCGGTTAAGATGCTCTGAAATGGAATACCAGTCCTGGAAGGCTGCGCACGGTTCAGAAAGTGGAATGCTGGCGCCGTTGCTGCGATGCGAATGCGGCAGTGCTCATTTTCAAGCTGGTCCAGCAGGAGACCCAGCTTGACCGCTGCAACACTCCCTGTAGCTAAAATAAGGAGATTCACAGTGGGGTGAACTTCCTGTGATGCGCTGCTCTTCGGCAGCATGCGACAGGCACGGGAATGCTTTGACTCCGTGAGACAAACAAAAGCAACTTTCCGGTACAGCACTCAACGCTGTAGCGGCGGCTAACTCCAGTCCGCCTCATTTAACATGAGATGCGAAGATCGTCAAACACGGGAAACGGGACCGGAGGGGTGGAGAGTGTACAGCAGGGATAGAAGAGCAATCTTGCGGCATGCTAACTCAGGCCACATCCGATCCTGAGGAGCCCGGCTCCATCGGGACCCCGTGCTACAGCCTACCTTTTCTTTTCCATCGGCTATACAGGCGATGTTGACACCAGAGAGCAGACGGCGCATGCAGAGTGCTGCGCTGGAAAGGTGGTTTAACAACTGTACCATCTTTCAACCCTAAGAAGAAGAAAGTTCATAGCATCCATACAACTACAGAATAACACACCAGTCGTCCTCTTCAGTCGCTAAACTCCTCAATGACCTCACCTTCCGGTAGTAGAGGCACTACCTCTTCACCATCCGTACCGCACCGCCATACGCCGTCTTCCATCGTCCCCCTCTTAACGATTACGAAGGTATCTCCCCTCAGCGCATGATTGGATGAGCACCCACGCCTCAGAATGTGAAAGCATAGCTCCGAGCAGGGCCGCTTCCGCTGTGGCGAGGGCGCAGCTTCCGAGCAGGCACCATTGTGGTTAAGGGAGGACAAGGTGAAGGTGGTTCGTTTGGGGCGGCCGGGAGGTGGAGCAGCACTTGTCTGGCCCTGTCCCACGGGTAGCGCGAAAGATACGCGCCGGGCAGATGGCACGGGTGGGGATAAGCTATTGTGCCCCAACGTGGCCGGGGGATCGACGGACTCATGGGTGGCCAGCACTATAGATTGGGCAAAGGGTGCGTAGTCCTCCACCACCGCATCAAGGGGCCCCAATACCAGATGTGGGTCAGGCAACCCTTCTCGAAGGATATCCTCCTCCTCGCAGCTCAGCTTTGGTGTGCCTGTTACGTTGCCACCAGCGTGCCAGTGTGAAGTGTTAGCCGCAGTTCCTTTGCCATCGTTTGCGCCAGCTTCCAACCGAAGGAGGAAGCTCTCAAGCCAATCCTGCTCCGTCCACCTTTCCTGTAGCTCTGTGGTGCCCGGTAGCATCCGCCTCGATGAATATGGTGAGGCAGTCGCCTCTCGTACGCGCGGATACGCTCCCCGCTGAAATGGTGGCGGTCTCTGAGGAACAAAGGTTCGCGGTATGCACACGTCGCGATGGTGGTAGCGATACGCGGCGTCAACGAAAAAAAGCGCCATGTCATCGAGATGACGATCGGTTGTACTGCATTCATCACAGGAGGTACGGCTTGAAAGTTGGTTACGTCTGTAATTCCAACCCGCGAAGGAAGCCTCCACTGCTCTCCACGCATCCCCGTAGCTCGCCGCCGAAGCGCACGCCTCGTACTCGCACAGCTGTCTCGATGAGAAATAGTGGGGAAGATTATTGGAGAGGTAACTAAGTAGCTTTCGCGGATGGACGTTGAGTGACGCCAGAGCGTCGCCAATAGAGTACCGCTGCGTAAGAATTCGAGCAGTTGTATGGCCCAAGCCCAAATAGGCGTCACGCGAGGTGCACACTGCGACGCGCACGTCCTTCTCAACCCTTGATGAGGCCGCAGCACTCGCTCCTTTTTCGGCTGCTTCCCCCTCGCAGTGTGGTTCCACGTCGGCATCAAAAATATCCAACACTGTCTTTCGCACACGCTCAACGGGCCGGACAGCTGCCGCAGAGGAAGAGAACGGATCCATAGGTAAGGATTCCTCAGGAGTGGCTGAGATGCATACCACACTGTCGTCGTTGTTGTCGTCGCGTAATGCATTTCCGTCGAAAGAATCTGGTGTCACCCCTTTCAAATGCTCATCTGTACGCTTCACCAGTCTTTGGAGAGTGCAACGGTCATCTGTCACACTCCTGGCAACCGTTTGGAGGGACCTCCCCACACGTGCCACCACCTCCTCCTCGTATGAGTCGCCGCTTCGACAACCTGTAACGGGTTTCCCGGATGGTAAAAGCATGGCCCACTGCACCTGTAGCAGCGCCTGGCGAATGTCGCCTTGGCTGGCCGCGCATATCAGGTCAAGCTCCTCATCACAAAAGGAATTGTTGTTGCACAACGGCGAAGTTCCACCAAAGGCCTCCTTTCGCACCCGTTGACGATTCGGCCGCGATGTACTGCGAGATGAAGACGAATGTATGCTGGAAGAGCCTAGCGCCGCGCTATCGGGTACTTGGTCCTGACCGCTCGCCTCCACATTCAGTATGTGACGGATCCGCTTCTTCATGTTGATCTCCGTGATGCGTGTGCAATGAAAAAGCTCTATCATTGGGCTTCGCAATACGGAAAAGGGAAATGTGGCGTACAAGTCCACCTTCTCACTGTGCGTGTCATGGACGGTGTGAAGAAAAAAAACGAGGTGCCGTTGAAGAAACGTACTTGAGAGTGATCCTGCGTTCGGCCCGTCACAAGGTCGTCCTGTGCCTCGTCGCTGTTGTGACAGGGGTTGCACACCCTGGTTTATCGATCCCGTGTGTAGCTCCTCGTACTGCCGAACGAATACCTCGGTCAATCGATGGAGAGCATCCGCAGGGTGCTCACCGTAAAACTTGATAATGTGCGCGGTGAGAAGAGGTGGTTTCCTGTCCTCAGTGGGGATGGCGGTGATCAGTCCACTGTCGTCGGTGCATACAGAACCCCCCGCCTCTTCGCCGCAACAGCATCGCAGAATCCGCCGTAAAAAGTGATGATACGACGAGAAGGACGAATCTGTTGTGTGAAACACATTCATCTGTAGATTCCCAGATGAATAACTGCTACTTCCAGCGATAGGATCCGTTCTACCAGGAGCTGTTCTTGAAGGTGGGCTACGTTCGGACGCATGAGATGCCCCCATCTCGGCGACCTTTCCCCGCAACAGCACCTGCAAGGAACATAGCTTTCCACACCCAGGTGGGCCGTAAAGTAGCGTAATGCGTGGGGGTCTGGTCCCGCTGGAAATGCCATCGATAATCGTCTTTAGGGTGTTAATCTTCTGACGACTCCAGGCCAGCGCAGCTTCGTTGTGTGGGGCATACACTTCGTGTAGCATCCTTATGGGGATGAGAGGGGAGATGCAAGTAAATGTGAAGGAAAAAGTCCGTTTATGGGCATGGAATGGGAGGTGGGGGGTGGGTGGAGTAGCCAACAGGGTTTCTTGGCATCACATGAAAAGCGGCTACTGAGGCAACACCGAAAGCACCAAAGTGGAAGAGCATGGGCGCTCTCTACAGACGGCAAAATAACGCGGGTTAGACGATGGGGGAAGCAGCCAGAGCCACTTGTGCTGCGCCCGCGTTCAGAAAGAAGGGTGGGATAGCTGCAATGAACTCTGTCCACTCCTTCACCTGCGCGGCGCCCTCATGGGCGTCCTCAAGTTGTAGCGTCTCTCGACGACGCCGCTTCTTCGCCGATACGCGCTCCTGATCGCACCTCGAGGGCTCGAAACTGCCAGGGAGACATAACCGCCAGGCATGTAAATACATGCGCGGCCAGTCTTTGGCTCTGCACGACTCCTCTGAATACCGGCCGACCTTGTTGTCGTCGGTGCAAGTTGTGGGGGCCCCATCGGTGATGTGCGGCGCATGGACTGGTGCGTAAAGAACATCACCAAGTATTGGGAAGCCCAGTGCATGACAGTGTACGCGCAGCTGATGGCGCCTTCCTGTTCGAGGTACAAGAAGTACAAGTGTGACTGGGACGTCCTTGCCTGTCACAGGATGCTTACGAACGCCCCTCTCCAATATTGTTAGCCGGGTTACACTGGCGCGGCTAGCTGAGCCGTTAATTGCCATGCGGAAGCCCCTTTCATCACCTGGGTCGTACCCCACCGGCAGGTTTATTTCAATATATCTATCACCTGCACGGTAGATTAATTCCATCTGCCCTGGATCTCGAATGGACTGGGCATCACCATATCGATATTGAGTCACTCCACCTCCTCCCATATTATTCGCTGTTGTGTTGGCCGTCTGTGCAGCGTGCCCGGTAAGATGAGCACCCTCAACGAGGCGAGCACCCATGGGTGTGGCACACCTCATGTCCGCTGCGCCAGCGGTACACTCACCAGGTTGGACGAGCCGGTAAAGCGCTGCCATACGTGCTTCACATGCATCACTTCCCAGCGACGGCACATGTCCATGCAAGAGCGCGAGATACCATTTCTGGCTCGTGCGCATCTCAAAACAATGCGCAAGCCGCGCCGCCATATCCTTGGTAAAGGCAAGACACAATATGCCGCTTGTGGCGTAATCCAGTTGATGAACAAATTTAATCTGCTTCTTCTTCTTCGCCCTAGAAGGGTCATCTGCGGGTGGTTGCAGTTCGCCCTTCTCTAAGAGATATTGGGTAGCCCACTTCTCGACGGTCAAGGGGTAGCCCTCACCATCCATGGGTACATCAGCTGGCTTGTCTATTGCCACCATTTCAGCATTGCTGTAAAGAACAACAACTGGGGGCGGTGAGGGTGAGGCCGTAGTATCAGGAGGCGTTTTGGGATGCATGAGCTGAGCACCCTGGTCGTCTCAATAGAAAGACAGGGTCGTCTCTCGTGCAGACGTACTCTCACTGTTCACAGCTGGCCAAGAGGCTGAATCCTAAGTGCACATAAACACGTTATATACTGATGTACGACACTTCCCCTACAAGTCCCTCTCCTGCAGTTATGCGACAACGGTACACGGAGTAATGGGAAGGAAATAAAACAATTGGCAGTCCAGGGAGATAGTGACAAAATCTTGTCTGCGGAGCAGGAGCATCGTTCGCGCAGATGTTGCAACGCCGCTCGCTCCGTCGCTCTCACCACATGTAATACTTTTATATATACCTTGTGCGGGTCGGTAGACCTGGGGATATTTCCTCCCATTACGTAACGACAGCAAGTACACCGATCACAAGGGTTCCCCGTAATGTACCGTCAAGGGAACTCCCCGCATGTAGCACGATACAGATGACGATGAAGAATACATGTATTCATTCAGCGAAGGCAGCCATCCTCATTGTAGGAGCCACAAAAGAAAAGCACAAATCAATACGTCTGCTCTATGTTGAGGAAAAAACGGAAAACAAACTACCTGCCTCTTACGTCTGCTGATCCAACGGCCTCTCTCTCTGACGCCGTTATTACCCTTTTCTATCCTGAGAATCAGCACGCTGCAGTACAGAGACACTAACAGGACAAACAATCCCTCCCCTCCCACTGCCCGAGTAAACAGGTTGAGTGCTCGTCCTCATTGGCGTCCCTGTAGAGCCGCCATAGTGTTACGCTCCATCACCGGGATGGTCGTCCTTCCACCGCCTATCCTACCCGCACCTTGTACACACGGTCTCTTGGATATGTAGTATTCAGTACCATCAAACTGGTGCATCCCGTACGCCGTGCTGTAGTTCAGCTCAGGTGAGAGCGTGTCATTTCGGGGGTGCTTCGTGCCAGAGGAACTGACGTTTCTCTGGCGGATAGGTGTTGTGCGCACGTTATCCGTTGGCACGGCAACACGGAGTTCTTTCTCCGCCTCCTTCTCCCAGTTCTTAAATGCCTGCGTCATCAGGCCCACGTATTCTCTGTCCCGCACCATCACTACCATGCTTTGTTCACCGTATTCTTTTGGGGTAAAAAGCGGGCTTGTACGATTGCGGGGTAGGAAGGAGACGTCGACAGAAAGGTTCTTTGGGTTGTAGAAGGCTACGTTGTTGATCGGATCATCAGGCGTGCCGTCATCTGCACTACTACCGTAGGTGATTTTAATAAAGGAGGCGATAGTAGTTTGCCGCAACTGTTGCTGCAGTTCCCCGTAATCACCGTCGTCACAATTTCTGAGCGCGACCTTCAACAGGGCATCAAGTATTTCGGCTTCCTGTCTACTACTCAGGTACCTACAGAAAGTGGCTATCCCGACGATGGGATACAGATCACGTTCCTTCAAGCGACGAATAATGCTCTGCGACGCAGCCAAATTTTCATCAGTGGATGCCATGATACCATCTAAAATCCAATCCCCTAGATGGCAGAAGCCCTTGGTGTCATCGAGACACTGCGAGATTCGGAGCTCACAACCTCCCGAGCCTCGGACCTTGAAGTGTGGCTCCGCAGCTATCAGCGCGTCCAGCACCATTGCATCGGCAACCTTTACAATCCTGTGCTGGTACGCGTACTTGTGCAGCTTTGCGCGCAGCGCGAATAGATCGCCAAGGCTCAGGGCCATCTTCTCTTCAAAACCGATCTGCCACTTCCCGTTGTACTTGAGAGCCATGCACGTGCTCAGCAGACGTGGTATCTTAATATCCATTGCGGCGCTACCGTAGGCGCCGAGGGAGTCTCGCAAAAAGTAGTCCAGTTTGTCGACATCAATGCCATTGCGCTTGTTCGCGACAATATCGAGAAGAAAGCGCTTGTATTCAGGGCGGCCAATATTGCCGGGCCAGACTTCATTCACTGAAAGGCCTTTAATACAATACTCAATGAAGACGGCGTCCTCTTGGGACAGCCCGTACTTTGAAATATCAATGGAGGCCAGAATTTCGCGCAGGAGGCGGATGGACATATCCTCGTGATGCCATTGATCGCGTTTTCCCTGGATTACACCACGGATAGCTTCAGCTCGACCGGCAACGTTCACTCCTGCCGCCGCATCCTCCTCTGCATTCGCAGAAAGCCACTGTGGGTCGTTACGGATTTGATTGACAGCTTCTTCAAATAAATGACTGAATGGCCCGTGGCCTAGATCGTGGCACAGACCTCCAATGGTGACGCAGAGGATGTCAGCGGGCGAGATGCGCAACTCGGGCTGGCGCTGGGCAAGGTTCTTCACCATCTGCGCTGCCAGGTGTGCTACCCCGATAGAGTGCTCAAAGCGGGTGTGCGTTGCTCCTGGGTAAAGAAAGACGACCGTCCCAAGCTGCTTGATACCACGCAAGCGCTGAAATTGCGGCGTGTCAATTATTTTGATCGCCAACATGGGGAGAAACACATGCTGGTGCACGCAGTCCTGAATCAGCTTGCCCTCCCTGGAGGCGATCTTCAGCGTAGGCGTATCCTCATGGGGTTTCACTTCTTGCCCTACATATCGAGCATGGTGGGATTCGTGTAGATCCCACTGGTCTAGCAGCTGCTCGTCACAAGGGTGACCTCCATTCACACAACCGCTGGCACAGTGAGAACAGCTCCTTCCCGCCTCCAATATATAGGGAACCGGCGATGGGCCCCTCTCCTTCAAAGAAATGCTGTTGAGGATGTGGGGTGTTGTTACTCGGCCGCGGGGTTCCATTCCCACCTGTTCGGACTGTGGTAGAAAACTGGTTAGCGTATTGTGCGTCGTGCGGGGAAACGTCCTTCCTCCGTCCTCCATAGCGGTCGGTGCGCACACTACCGCCTGTGAAGCAGACGGTGCTGTAGGGAACGCTTTCCCATCCCTGCGAGGAGGGTCACGCTCGCCACACGGGGCAGCCACCCTTTCGGGCCAGGCAGGAAGAGTTGAGGGACTGTACCACTGATGGGGTGCGGGATGAAGAGGCTGGTAGCCTACGTGTTCAGTTCGTGTGGGGAGCCGTAGGGCAGGCGGCGGGCGAGCCTGTACTTGGCCTGTTAATCCATCGTACGGACATCCTGAATGATGCAGCCCACATCTAGCTGCATCATTATCTCTCGACGCCGGCATATCCATATGGCCTGCAACATCCAGACTCTGCAACGTGTAGCGCTTGAACGGATCCAGAGTGTAGACGCCCTCTGCATTTGGAAACACGAATAATTCGGTTGATGACCACATGGTAGGTCGGCAGCCACTCCTAGTCAGCTCTGCGTATGGCACTACCTCGCGTAAGCCAGCTAGCCCAGCGGGGAACATGGCAGCCACCTGAGGAGGGGTGATAAAGCATGGGACAAGAATGCCATCAATTGTGGTGACCTCATTCATTGCGGCAGTTTGATGGTTTTGATATCATCGGTATCTCATGTGGACACCGTAGGTAACACTGTAAACAAATATGTTGGTGAGATTCTATGAGATGTGAAAGGGGAAGAAAAGAGAAGGAGGGACGATACACCCTAAGGCGTCCATGAAGCGCTCAACAAGGGAAAGGGTTCATTGAGTCCAGATGAAGCACAGGTAGCTCAAGAGAAAGTCGTGAGACTGACTTTGTCAAATGCGGTGGTTGCAGGTTGTTATTTTTTGTCGTGAGCAAGTTGTCATTCATCCGATTCACCAAAACTTTATGATACCGAAGAAACAGAAACTATCATGCACCTCTAGCCGAGACGTTGCCCGTCTTGGTTAGCACCCTTGTCTTTTCAGTGCTGTCCTCACCGGGGCGATACCGACACAAGCTACGAGCATGCCTTGCCACAGTTCACGAGAATGCTATGCCTAAAGGAGTCGACTAACTCAGTTTTACACAAAGGCCATCACTCTCAATTGGGATAGCGACGGCATGTTGCCAACGCCCCCTACTGCATGCATGACCAGGTACCATTCACATTTCCAGCAACAGGGTTTGGGTGGTACCCTTCAAAATGAATTTTCTTGCAACTGAAGCATCAAACGATACACACAGGAACTCTAACGCTGAAAACACAATCTCGGCATTGCGCACAGAGAGCCATGCCATCATGTCGCAGCAATGTAATGCCGTAGAAAATACGGAAGCAGTAAAAGTAACTCCTAAGAAAGAGCTACACCTAAATGCACTGACAAAGAACGATATAGCAGTCCAGTGCTCTCCTGTGAACAACGACAGCACAAAAGTCGGTAGCACAAGTCTTATGAGACATGCAGAGAAGAGAAACTTACGCCCATTGTACACCACAACTCACTGCGCAACACAAACGAAAAGAAATGCCGGGTAACATCAAAGGAGTGCTAATCAAAAATGCCTCCCTCCCCCTTTCCCCACATGCACCCTCACACAGCAAAAAAGAAGACCACCTATCATTCAGTACGCGGACAAACTAACAATAATGTGATACGTAGGGGTGGGGGTGCGTGTGCATTTCTATATAACTGCACCGCCAAGTGCATGAATTGAAGAAAACCCAGTTTGCAAAATAGATGAATACATGACTTCATAATGAACACCTCTCCCTCGCCCTACTCGGTCATCACAACGGGAAGGAAGTTAGAGGCCAACGACAAAAGAAAAATGGGATAACCACGGTGAGCCGGCAAGTACTGCAATACTTATAAACTATTGTACGCATACCCATCACAGTTCCGTGTTCCCTACGTCTTCTTCAGTGGGCAACACTACAGCTCCTATCATGGCTTGCGCCTCCCTGTTCCCCGCCCAAATTGCGGTTGCCACTGGATCCTATGCACGATGAGTCACGCCAAACGCGGTTGCTGGAAGGAAGTTATCGTCAAAAATGAGGTTCATTTGCTGAAACAGCATCCATATCCGCGACACACGAAAGATGTCTAGTTCAAGTTCAGGAACGAGGAAGCGGAGCTCTCCCTTGGACATGAGCAGCGCTCCCCGTTCGTTAATCATAGGCAGCCGAAAGCACTTGAGAATGCTCTGAGCCTTTACCGCATCATTCCCGCACTCCTCAAGGACTTGCAATGTACGCGTCCCCATTTCCTGTACCCTCTTCTTCAGTAAAAGGTATTTGGAGGGGTAAAGATAATTTGATTCACACAGACTCGCCTCAAAAAAGGTTAGCTGGTCAAACTCTTTCTCCTTCGTCACATCGAGTTTACCTCCCCACACAGGATCCACACCGATGAGGTGCGAAAGACCCACCACCCACGCCTCAAAGTCTGGCAGGGTATCCGCAACAACGTCGACCGTGCGCATACCGTTTTTCAGTCCAATGGTGAAGCAACGGAAGAAAGCTGAATCATTGGTAGTCATTGGATGACGCTTAAACACTTTGCTGAAGCAGCCTAGCTGAATGTAACCGACAGAGTCCAGCTGGATGGAAGAGCGATCCGCATTTTGTACATCCGGATCAGCCCACATGAGTTCCTTTTTTCCTCG
>JAIZPF010000002.1:122012-166743 GCA_020509355.1 Blechomonas ayalai | reverse complement strand
GAGCCCGTCGCAGTACTCGCAGTTGGGTGGTACACGGCAATGGGGGACGGTCCCTGGTGGGTAATTCCCACCCTACTCCTCCACCACTCCGTATTGCCTCTTGTTAGTGTGGGAAATCCCTCTGCAGCTGGTGGAGAGATGGTGCGTACAGCTGCTGGAGCAAGAAGGCTGTCGACAGTAACTCATCCATGTCCATCGCCGTCATACTATCCGCCGGCAAATTCTGCAAAAAAGTCAGTGCATGGGAGAACTGCGATTCCTCCATAAGCCTAGAAGCCCATCGGAATAGCAGCGCCGCGCATACATACACATGCAGCGAGCACCACTCACGTGATTCATCGGAAAGGTATGCGTCAAGCAACCAGAGCACCTGAGTCGAGGTGAGCTCACGAAAAAGCAAGCAATTCATCCAGCGAAACGAAAACTGCACGAATTCCAACCCCAAATCGATCACAAGATGATGATAGAGGGACGGATCGGCCACACGCACTATCATGGCTAATTCGTCCGTCATGGCCCTGACGCCGGCTTGCGTGTAGGTGAAGTTATCCTGAATAGTGTCCAGCAGGTATGATGCCATCCAATACACATCCGCCTCTACCTCATCCATCCAACGTTCTTCTGGCACAGCGCTGCACGACAAGAGATCGCGCAGCATCACCTCATCATAGGCGCACAGCTCCGTAACACACTTTGACGGACACAACAAGGCAGCCAATGAGACACTCAAAAACGGCACGATCAAATCGTTCATGCCCTGCGCGTACCCACACGCTGGGTGCCGAACGGCCCAGATAAATAGTATGCGCTCCATCGTCTGCTGCACTCGCCAATGCTGAAGATAATCACCACCACCAGACATCCGCGGAATGTCCTTCCGGATTTGTCTGATAATCCCAATCTCCTGTGAGCCGATCATGTTGCAGTTGCTCATCCGGATGCGATTATACCCGCTTGGCGCCGAGGCATGCACGTTGGCAAACTTACAATCGATAGGAGCGTGGTGGACTAACGTAGAGGGCCCAGAACTACGTAGAGCAGCTGGATCGGCAACTATGTGAGGTATACATCGTTCACCCACGTGTGTGATAGCCGATGCACTATCCTTCGATTCGTTGTCTTCCCCATGCGTTCCATCAGCCGCTGCTTCCGTAAGCAATGGCGAGGGCTCCTCAGAAAGGGGCTTGACTACAACACTAGAGCGAGAAGTCGTCTCGGTGCTCATGGAACGCGACAGGCGTTTACTAAGCTCCATCTCCCACTTACCGTAGTCGTCCTTGAGCACCGCCTCCCAGTCCACCAGGGCATAGTGACTTCTAACAAACCCTCGATACTCCGCACGCTTCCTCGCAACAATATCGAGCCTGCAGGCCGCAGATGGGTGCCAGTACCCAGTGAGCAACGACCACACTTCATAGCGTATCGATGCCGGACATTCGTGCCAACTGAGACGCCGTAACGATTCTATGTCCGCGGTGGCCCCATCAACTGCAGCCCGAAACAGAGAAACGGTGTCTGTGCCCGATGGGCTCCGCCTCACTCCACGCTTCCGCGGCGGTCGGGGGAGGGGCAATGATGAAGAAGCATCCGCATTCTGAATGCCCTTCCAACGCGCCTGGTCGCAAATGGCGGCCCTGTTCTCCTTGGGGGCAGTACCAGTCTCAGTAGATGATGAAAATGCTAATGACGACGCGCAGTGGCTGTAATACAGCTTTGCCGGGTGCAGGTGATTATGCGTGCTGGGGCTTGGCGCGGACTGAAATGAAGACAACACACTTTTCAAATTTTGTAGCATGAAAGATACGGGCTATCGCACATACATCAACCTGTAGAATGGAAGATGTGCACGAACTGTGCGCCCAGTTAGCTGTGCTCTACCGGTCCAGTGCACTTCACGGGACGACAAACACTGCCAAAGCCAAAGACACCAGCGCAGTTGCACTCCGGTGTAAGCACTACTATTTCTTACGTGTGCTACCTTGAGAAGTACTACACGGCGGTCTCTCCCAGAAACGGAGCCCGTCTTCGGCGTCCCTTTCAGAATCCGTAGACAGTTATAACCGACTCGGTGGAATGTGCAGTCATCATTCAACACGCGCAGTAAGAAGGACGCACATGTAGAGGAGATCAGAAGAGACATTGTAGTGATACAGCATGGCGTCCCAATTTGCTGTAACCAAGATGAACACACTACGCAACAGTGAGCAAGTATGCTGCTTCTAGCGCAGGAATTGCATCACACAGAAAACATTATTATATCGCGGCGTTGTACAGTTACAAATCGTAATACAAACCAAATGGTCGATTGACCCGACTGGGAGACAGTCCATCCCAATATTCAGCTGCGCTTTCTTTTACCCAGCCGGGCGGCAGCGCGTGCTTCCTCCAGCTGCTGCATGCGGTTCAATGGCCTGTTGGAAGCTGCATTTGACAACTTGCTTGATACCAACGTAGCGCGAGAAGCATGCGTCTCGTTCATTAGGGTTGGCGTTTGCTGTTGGCTCAGGTGCGCCTGGGATTCTTTGTGCGCCGCTGTGTCATGTGCTCTACCTTCCCTCGCCAATCTCCGCCGTGCAGCACACGGTCTTTCCTCCTTAACCTTCCCCACCTCTTCTGTGGCGGGTGGAGTAGATGCGGTACATAGTCGCCCTGCAGGACCTCCCCGACGGAGAACCATGTCCTCATCTACATTGTCCTCCTCCTCGCCATTATGCTGCTCATCACGTGATCTCTTTACAGAACTTTCACCGTCTTCCCCACGATAGCCTAGAAGCTTCCCACGCCGCACGTGTCGCGGTACCACTTTCTGTAGCGCCGCCTTCTCTCGTTGATCCAATGCAAAGATAGGGTCCTGGAGCCCATTTCGCTCGTTACTCGCAGCAAAAGAGTTGGCACCATACGTACGCTCCACTAACAACTGCTGGGATTGTTTTTCCTTGGCGCAAAGTGTGCCAGCCCCGACGCCTGCGTGAGTCCACGGGCGACTACCATCCCCGCTCTCAAGGCCATCGCGGTCTTCGAGGGCGGCTGCATGAGCCGTTTTCGCGCCTGATTGCACACGTCGCGCAGCGAGATCGGCAAACTCTGAAGATATATCGAAAGGACACCTCAGAAATCCACCCTTATTCGACTTTATCGGTCGCTGAACTTTTGGCTGATGGCACACCATGGGTTTATGCACCGGGGCCCGTGCTCTCAACACCACCGCTGTGACGGCGCGTCCCTATACAGAAAGAAACTCTTTATCAGGATAGGCGTCAGGGAATGAAAGAACACTTGCACGACTTGTGACAATCACTACCACATGCTCAACCATAAGTACCACCTCAGGGAGTCGATGACGATCATGCCAGAGTACTTGAAGGAGTTAGGTAACGAGCCAGTGCAACTTCATCACAAGAAAGCGGGATGCGCCCTGAAGATGCACAAGGACGCAGAATAACATTAACGGCAAAAAAAGAGCCTCTGGCAGGCGCTTTCGGTACTCCTACCACACGTTTTTCTTGTCAAGTTCTGAGGTGCCTCGTGGTTCTCAAAGCGCATGTGATGCAGGCACCCATGTGCAGAACGAAACGCCACTATGAAAACGTGGAGTGCCTTTCTTCTATCCGCACCCTTACGTAAACGGAGAGCAAGTCTGTTGCGTGAGGAGTAGAACAGAAGGACAGCTCGCCCTGGAGAGGCGGCGTCCCAGCATCTTAACGAGACGGGTGATACAAAAATTGGGCTTCCTCCATCTTGAGTTGCACGAGCTTGTCAATGAGACATTGCAAGCGGATCGGCGCTCCATCCTCCTGTCGCCAAACAGCATGCACACCCTTTCTCACACGGTCGAGAAGAATGACAGCGCTCGCCCAGCCCTCCAAACCACCGAAAATGTGGGTGGAGTACACCACAGTCACACCACGGTGAGTGCTCTCAGAGAAGAGAAACTGCAGCAGCCGATACCGTTGGTCCAGATCTAGATCGGATGTTGCCTCATCCAACAAAACGATGGGCTTGTCGTCTAGCAGATGCAACAGTAGCTGAACGCGTTTCTGTTCCCCAGCAGAGATGTGCCGTACATCCCAGTTCAAATCCACTGCAAGCATTTTTTGCAGGAAACGTGCGCGGTCGTCTTCTACTTTCATCATCTCATGCACATGCACCTCCCCACCTGGGACAGAAGTCCACCAGTCCCCACCGTAGGAAATTTTAGCATTGAGCGTCATGGAATCGTAGCACGCCTGGCCGAGCACCTGCAACGCCCCAGATTCGTTTGGAAAGAACAACTTCCCGCCAAGCATATTGAGGAGAGTAGATTTACCTGAACCGTTGCACCCACAGAGCAGCACACGCTCCCCTCGGCGTACGCTGAATGACATGTCGGAAAAAATATGCTTGTACGTGAGACTGTTGCACGTAATGACGTCACGAGGGCTCTTCTCATTCTCCTCCTCCCAGTAGACCCGGCCAGCAGGTAGTACCGAAGGCGAGACGGCAGGACTGTTCACAAATGATAGGTCATGCAAGCTGGAGGATTGTGCCATAAACTGGAAGGCATACTCTTCCAGGGGTTGCTGAATATCCCGTACGGCGTCAAACTTGACGAGCTTACCCTCCGCGATGAGCATCACATGTGTCGCCCAATCACCGATGTTATCCAGGATGTGCGTCGCATAAAAACAGCACCCCTGTCGCTCATCACACTCTTTCCGCACCAGCTCCAAAACAGATTGGCGCTCCGCCACGTCAATGTCGGTGCTGCACTCATCCAACAGGAACACGGTGGCTGGGTACAGCATACTGTGCAGCAGCTGGGTGCGCCGCTTCTCCCCCGAACTCATCTTGTCCACGTAGCTTGACAGCTGCAGATGCAACGCGGCGGCAACACTGTCCCTCCGCTCCGGATACGGCGCTGGAGAAGTGACCTGATCTACGGTACACGCAAAAAAAGCTTCCGGCGGCCACGAGGGCCCAGCCAGTAGAATGTGCTGAGCCATGCACGTTTCGTTGAAGGGATCTCGGCCCATCACCGTCACCTCACCGCTTGTGGGCTTCCGCCTTCCAGCGAGAAGAGTCAGCAGTGTTGACTTGCCACTACCGTTGTGTCCAATCACCAAGACACGATCACCACTGCGTACCTCAAAGCTTGCGTGCGCAATACATGGCGTAGGCGCACCCCTGTACTGGAATACGAGGTCCCGTACACATACGAGCGGCACGGAGTCGCTTACTGTACAGGAAAGTGACATGGGACTACTAGCCGTCACGTGCGGGCAAAACCGGCTCCTCACTAGGGACGCAAACTGAGGTCGAAACAAGCGACTTGTTATCTCACCGATAGGATACACGCAACAGAACGGACGTCTTTACTTCAGGCCTTCGGACCATGCCAACCCTCCCTCCCTCACAAAAAAAGAAAGCAACAGTGAAGACGTGCTTGCACGATGTTTGTTGGTAGTACGATGCGGTGCAGCACCACCTGCTACTCACAGATGGCGAACATAGCAGACCCATGACCACGGCAGAGGAACAACAGTTTTTTTTTGGGGATCACCAATAAGAAACCGGGTACAGTTCTACCCACACTGCTTTACAATCCCGGTAGCAACGGCCCAAAAGGCAACTGGGATTACGTACTAGACAATATGTGCAGTCGCAAACGCATACGTGCTCCACGATAAACCGCTACTTGTACACAGTCACTGACACACACACACACACACATGTATCACTGAGCATCTCAAGATGCAGAGCGTTCTGTCCCAGCGAGCAATATTGAACGAAGGGCAAAGTGGTCCTCACATCCCCCTAAGAGCAACATCACAAAAAACAACAACAAGAAATCGACGGCCTGCACTGCCTCGTATCGTAGGAGCAAACAGTAGGCCAATCCTCCACCACCCAGTCGTACGGTAAATATATCGGTATTTCATTAAAGGCTACTCATCAGACGTCTTGTGGATGACCCCGTAACAACGCGGCCAGCAGCACCTTGGGCATAGCAAATGCCAGTGTCAACGTTGCTTCACCACTTATCTGTAACGCACGGTAAAGATTTCATTTCGTTTAGAAGTATCTCAAGCAGATATCTGCGGAAAGGGCAAGAAACCGAGAGACACAACCGTCCAAACAGTCAAGCCCCACCTCTCCTCTCACCCTACACACCCCATACCAACCACCCATGGCTGACATACACCAGGTACATGCCCCCTAGCATAAAGCATCTAGTATCATATGCGGTTTGACGAATACTTTACCGGAGGCGACCCCTACTGGGTTCGGCACGCCTATATTGACCCACAGGTCCACCTCGCCATGCTTCATTCGCACTCTGTCGACGATACCCTCCATGTCAACAGTAGATTCAACGGGTAGGTCTAGCTGCGATAGATACCGAGGATAGCGAAAATAAATTCCTACTCCCGGACGTATCACCCAGTCACCCACAGCTATCTCTGGCAAAAGATAAGCACTTTGGGAGTCTTCCTGTCGAGTAGAGGCAGAACAGGGCACAGACACACTGGACTGTGATAAGGGTAAGGCACCCACACCGCCATTCAGTGTTCGCTGCTGCATCACAGAGGGGCCTCCTGTGTCCTTAGGGCTGTGGTAGTTGTTGATTTGCTCATCGTTACTACCGGAGGGCGCTACACCTGACCGATCTAGCTGGTGCATCAACGGAAGGCCATCGCCTGCCACAGGAGCAGGGGAAGTTACCGGAACCGCAGGAACTACCATGGGAGACGGCGCCTCCTCCAGGAGGTACACATGCCGGTGCGATGCAGCGTTCACCACGTACACCGGGATATCAAAAAAAAGAGAGGACATCGGCACAGTGCACCTCTGCTCTCCAAGGTACACAGTCGTTCGGCTCTCCAGGTCTCGGGTGCGGGGATTCTGACATAAGTCCACATGCTTGAAGACATACAACTGCAGCACAACCATACACCTCGTACCCATGTGCTCTTCCGGGACATTCGTGGAAACGCTAACCACACGACCCAAACCAACACCATTAGACACGTACCGATTTTGTCGGTTGTTTTCGACTGCATCGAAACCCCAGGGTAGCGCGAAATAATAATCTTCCCCTTCCACCACAGGAAGGTTGGCGACCGAAGAATCCATTACAGTGTCGCGATCTCCCGCATTGTGACAAGAAAAGATAGCTGAAGACGCGTCGTCGTTGGCATTTTCGGTTCGAGTACGCACCCTAGGGGGGTGACTGCTTGGGCACCTTGGAAGAGGGGTTAGGGAAGCACGATCAGGAGCAAGTGTAAGCTCATTCTCACTCCTTGCTCGAGAAACGAGAGGTGCCCAGCTCCGTTGATGTTCAGCTTTCACGTTGATACTGGCCAAAGGAGCGTCAATGTAGTGCGCAAAGATGGACTCCCGCAGCCATGCCTGCTCAAGCAATGGCACGTCAGCCAATTGTGGTGGCACCCGCACCCGGGCACCCGGCACAGTGTACACAAAATCAGGAATTGGCGCACCGTCACCAGAAGCGCCAAGCAGTATCTTTCCGCCGGCAGCTGCAATGAGAAGCTCCACTGAGGCGTCTCTTCCAGACATCAGCACCGTCTTGTCGTGAAGCAAGCGCTGTTCAGGACTAAAGGGAACCCAGCGAGGAATGAATCTGGAATCTGAAAGCCCAGTTGGAATGATGATGTGGTGCGACGCAGGGAGGGCTAACGGTCGGCCAGACACAGTTGTACGTAACCAGACACTGCGTATGGCGGGTACGCCATGGGCATAGGCAGCAAGGCTTAGCGTGTCTGTTTCGTCGTCGTCACTTAACACAGCAAACATCTGTACGTGTAACGGCGTGGGGGGATGGTGCTGGCCGTCATCCGGTGAAGTGGTATGGAAGGGGAACGCGATCGTCGTAACCCCCATCTCCATCAGTAACGTCAGAAGAGTACCGTAACAGCCACGCACGGAGCTCCATAGGGAGATCTTCTCTACCTCCTGGCGTGCCCTTTTAGTAAGGGCAATACATATCCTTGGAGGAACCAGTCGCTCCATTGACGCGTCCTGGTCGGATAATCGACGCGCTCGGATATCCATATCGTCGCCCATTTCTTCCTTTAAGGGTGGCGCCACGCACGAAGTAGTCACAGCCGTTCTCTGTGAATGTACCGCTGGACACCTCTTGCACGATTCTTCGTCCTCCTCCAGAGGTTCTAGATGTGTCAGCTGCGTGCCTGATAGTGGAGCTAGAAGAGGAGTCACCATCTCTCCCGTTGCGGTAAATGAATCTTGATGGTGTGTATTCCTAACCAGAGTCACATCCTCCTTGCGAGCGCCAGGTTGTGCCGGTGCAACATCGGGATCCGGCAGCCGACGCACCTGAGCCTCCTTCACATGGACCACAGAGTCGTCGGAATGCCACCGAATGCGCACGTATCCATTACGGGCTACTGCTGTAATAGTTGCCGGGTACCATCCCTGGTCCCGCTGCGACTCCACACGCATGCCAGGATACAGCAGATTCTGATCGGCAGCTCGGCGATACGCGCCGTGAGGGAGCCCACTCTTACTTTTCTGGTTAACCATCGATGGTGATAATTTTTCATTAACCTCGTACGGTGATTGTTCCTCTAGGCCAGCTGCTTTCAGCGGTGTGGGAGTGCAGCCGAGCACGGTGAACTGTGGCTCACCCCCAGAACGGTCGGCCACCTCACGTGGTGGTGTCACTTGCCGGAAAAGAAGGGGGTCATCCTCATCTGCACCGCTAGGTGCTGTACCGCCATTCCTCGTAAAGGAATCTAATGCAGGTCCCTCCATCGCGCCGTGATGGCGTCTTCCAGACGGAAAGTCCTGGAAATCCGCGTCATCGAGGGTGGAGGAAAACGTGAGGGCCTCACTCGCTGCCGGGTAGCAGCTGCGCTCCTCCAGCTCCCCTTGTGTGTCTACCAGCTGTCGCGCTCTGTCCCGTCGCTCGACCCACCTTGACCGGTTGGCTGCCTGTGCACTTCTCTGAGAGACAAACAAGCTGGTGTCATCATGTGGGGAAGCGTTGGAGCATGCAGGCACCTCCGCACCCTCTCGGGCCTCCTTCTCTGGATGGCCATCCACAGGAGAGACCCCCTGTCCCTCACCCAGCACACGTGGTGAAATGGCTTCGCTAGGGAGAGTCCGCCCGCTAACTGGTGTGTGGGCGGACACCCCCAAACTGTCGGACGGCTGGCATACTAAGGGGCAGTACCGGTGGATGCCGCTTTCACAAACCTCCCTTTGGCAGTGATCTACATTACTGGATCCGTATTCGCTACCACTGATATTCATCACTTCACCGCCTTGTGTTTTACTGGTGGTAGCCAAATCAGTGAACTCTTTCGTGCTTTCGTCTTGTAGGACTTTATGGATCGCTTTGGGAGGCTGCAGTCTGCGCGCGGAGGCAGCAATGCCTTTTGCAGTCCTGCGAGAGGGAGCACTTGCTCCCTTCCTGGGTGGCCGAAGCCTCTTGGGCTCCGGTGATGGCACGATGGCCTTTTTGGGGGCCATTGTCAGAAGAGCAATGCGTACGATAGGCAACTGTGCAACAGGCAGCCCCACCAAGAGGTTTTCTCGCCCGCTTCCTCTGCCGGATTGGGGGAGGGGGACGGAACTAGGGGAATTTGTGGTACAACGAGACGGCGAGCGAGACTCGCAGGAAGCAGACCTGTGTCACTCCCTTTCCTGAATGCGGACGCTTGGGCGCCAAGTGGTGACAAACAGAATAATACTGTTTCGCTGCACTGCAAGAAGTTGGAAGGAGAAGCACTTCAGTAAAGGTCGAAGGACAACACACAGTAGTTCCGCCGTTCCCTATACCGGAATAACACGACCGTCAACACAAATTGCAGTGGAGCACAGATGAGTTTCTGTCGATTGATGACCTGAGCGGAGCATCGTGTAAGCTCTGTAGCGCAAGCGGAAATAGAAAGAGGTGCGTATTGGGACGCGTGGTGGGGAACCCCAGCCCCACTACTCCACAGCAAGTAATAGTCAAATACACATGACAGCCAATACGGCCCAATCCAAACCAGGAAGCAATCACAGACAAGCAGGATTGTAGCAAAAAATAATAATAATAATAATAATAACAATAATAGCATGCATACCCACGCGAGTAAATGCTTATTTGCACCGGAGAAGTAAGTACAGCTTCCAGTGTGTCGGGCGTGATTTCCATTCTTCTCAGGACAACCATCTTCCTCATGACGTTTTTTTTTAACGGAAAAATGCAGCACTCAAAAAGAAAGATGTGCAACAGGCACTACTGCGTGGAGGCAACGTTCTGTGAGGCCCTTCGCAAGCCTTCCTTTTGTCGCTTCTCGAGATATAGAGATTTGATCTCAGTCTCATCATCAACACCGGCGTCCCAGCACTTTTCATAAAATGACACCGGTGGGTCGACGAGGAGCAGTCGAAGCTTGTCCTCATTTCTCTTCGCTTTCTTCCTCCTTTGTACACCACAGTAGGTGGTATCATGTGCGGCGGCATCGTTCTCCACTGCCGCACGCAAAGCGTTCATAAAAAGTCGCGGGCCTCGGGCCGCGGTAGACCACGTATTCCAAAAGGCCGTCCAGACACCGAGACTGTCGGTGGCCAGCATCCTTTCACACGGTATGCCCTCTTCCCGCCCGGTGGCTGCAGGACAGAGTGCAGGGGAGGCAGCGGTGCCTGGATCGGCGGTGGCCTCCACACCTTCTCTCCCTGTTTTGTAAACCCCGCACCAGTTCTGCAGAAATTCATCGTGAGAGGCTGGTGGGCGATGATTCCCCAAAAGTTGCTGACTCACCCCATCAATATCGGTGTCTGTCACAATAAGCGCATCCAATGAAGCCACAAGCCGATATAATGCGTCCCACCCGGCAGTCGAAACGGTATGCGCCGCTGTGATGTGTGAAGCACTGGGAGTGGTCCTCAGGGCGTGCATGAAAACATCGCTAGCATCAAGCGAACCCACTGCAGGTATCTGCCGCTTGGCATCTATTTCCTCAGTGAGCACTGTTCCACCGATTCCTTCTGTATCTGTCACAGTAGGACTCCGATTCTCCTGTGAGGTGGCGTTGCACTGAGCAGCGCCCTCAACCTGATATACGCCGTCCTCGACGATTTCCTGACGTGGCTTGTCTTTCTGGGCAGCCCGCAGTGCTACGCGTCCCTCAGCGGGGTCATCAGTTGTGAGAAAAATGGCACGTACCGTGTGCCGCTGGCCAAGGCGATACACACGTGCCAGGGCTTGATCCTCGTTGGAAGTAGTGTAGTCGCGATCCAGCAAAATCACAATATGTGCCACCTGCAGATTGATCCCGCAGCCACCGGCCTTTATGGAGATGACAAAAAAAAGGCATGACGGGTCCTCGCGGAAGCGCTGCACACGTGTCTGGCGGTCCTCCGTGCTTGTATTTCCCGTGAGTACCTCAAAGGAATTCTGCCAGCCACGGCTGACCATGAAATCGACGAGTAAATCAATGCAATCCAGCCAATGAGTAAAAATCACCGCTTTCGTCCTCGCTAGCATGAGTCTGGAAAGAAGAAGATCCAGCATGAGGAACTTTCCGCTGCAGACAAGCGCAGCGGACCATGCATCACTAGTAGGCAAGCTCGGTGCAGAGGTATCAAGGCCATTTTGTTGCGCCACGTGAGCTAGAAAAGGTACCAGAAAGGCGTGATTGCACAACATCTGCGCTGTGGACTCGATCGCGTGCACGTGTGACAGGCCGTAAGCACAACAGCTGGCCGTGTACGGTTGATCACATGCGATGGCTGCATCCTGGTGCGTAACGTGTGATGTTGCCATGGCGGCTGGGAAATCATTCGCTGAGTCGTATCTCTCGGATACTGCAGAGCCGCTTCCTTCTTCGTCCTCTCCTTCTAATGCTCTGTCACGGAAGTAGTGGGGCAACCGCTTCCGGTCTCGCAGCAACCCAAGCAACTTCACCTGCACTGCTGTTAGGGGGCACTTCAGCGTATGGTATGTCATACGCAGCGTGCGGTCCACATCCTTCTTGGTGCGACGGAGGAGAAATGGTCTGAGGATCTGATGAAGACGGATCACAAGTAGGCCGCGCTCCTCTGACGAGAAGGCTACAGACGTTGCATCATCGATGGAAAAGGGGCGTCGAAAGACCTCGTCAAACGAATCCCGTGCAGTAAAGACATTTGGGTTAAGAAACGCGAGAAGGGACCAGAGCTCCCGCAGGTCGCTGTTCAGTGGGGTGCCGGTCAGGACCAGCCGGCGCTCACACCGAAGACGCAAAATGGCGCGCGCGGTGGCAGTGTGCAGGTTTGAAACTGCTTTATGGGCCTCATCCACAATGAGGTACCCCCACCGTACTCGGCTCATGTCCCACTGTACAGTTCGTACGGCGTGAATGGGCATCAAGAGGATGTCGAACAATGGAACTTCAGCAACAGGATCCTCCAATTCCTGCAAAACTGCCACTTTCATAGTGTTAGGCACGAACTGTTTGCACGCTTCGCGCCACTCGCGTACAACGGATAACGGCGCCAGCACCAGGTGTGGGTACATGGAGTACTGCCCATCCGTTTCTGCCTTGTGGGCACGCATCGTCCCGTAGGTCTCCTTGAGGTAAAGCAAGAAGGAAAGAGTCTGAATGGTCTTGCCGACGCCCATCTCGTCCGCCAAGATGCCATTAATTCGGTTCACATGCAAGGAAGCCAAAAAGCGAAGCCCTTCCATCTGGTGAGGTAAGAGGGTAGCCTGCAGTCCCTGCGGTTGTTTCTCCACAAACACATCTATCTGGTGGACCAACTTGAACTCATCACGTGTGGATGCGACGTAGGCCTTAAAGCGGCGATACGCGTCCTTCTGCACTTCTGAGGAGATAGTTTCGCCGGTGGTAGCAGGTGCCATCGAGACACTCGAGTTGGTGCCATCGACGGAGGTGGGGGCCGCGTTTGACCCAATGGCACGCTCTTGCAGTCTCAGACCAATGCGCCTCATAAACTCATTTGTTTTCTCCATGATCTGCAGAAGCGTGGTGATTTTCAGAAAGTGCACATGCTCGGCAAACCCCTCAGCATCATTACTGCGCAGAGCGGCCAGACGTGCACGCGCTTCAGCCTGAGCGTGCAGCGTCCAGTATTTCTGCACCTCACGGACCACATTATCGGGTGCTGCAGCATGAGGTCCTACAGGCCCCATACAGTAACGTACCAACCTCCTACGCCGATTTTGTTGACAGCCCATCCAACTCGGTAGGGAGGTCTGCAGCTGCTGCACCCGTTGACTCCCCATCTTCTTCCTCTTCAGTGGCTTTACACACATCTCGGGCCCCTGAACACCCATCACGGTCTCGACTTTGGCGCAAAGGTGCTGAAAAACTGCAGAACGACGTGCTTCTCCTTCCAACGGCCCCTCTCCGTCTGCAGCGCCATGCTTTGGTCGAGGCGCATGAAGAGCTTCACGTAAGACAAAGCAGACAACTGTCTCTTTGGTCACAGCTTCCCAGACATCTCGCTCATGCAGTGTCTTGGAAGACTTCTCAAAGCCAACACTGATCAACTTGGTAGATCCACTATGTCCACCCCAACATGGTTTTGGGCCCGCCAATGGAAGGGCAAAACTACTTTGCCATACATGCGGAGCACCTGTATGACCACCGGTCTGAAGGCTTTCGTTGATAGAGACACTGTCCCTGCCGCTGAAGAAATGCACAAGTGCCTTGTACAGTTTGTGACATTGCGACGGAGTGACAGAGCTCATCTGCCACCAACAATGAGAATTCTTAGCTGGCGATGCTCCACACCTAATGGAGAAGTGCCAGGAGTCCCCCAAACACAAAAAAACAACAACGAAAGTAATGATAATAACAGGGGAAAGGCCCCACACCAGCAAATGCGTTGTACTCTGACGACACTCATCATGCGTAGCACGAGCTCGTGAGTCTTCCTGTTTCAACCGGTGTAGCATAGATTTTCTTTCATGATATCGCTGTGAACACGTGCGATTCAAAGTGCCTGGAGAGAACTCTCAACTGTGCCCCATCAATCTGCTCGATCTGGTCAGCATCGACCGGCTTGGGGTTGCTGCCTACATCGAGTCGAACTCACACTCTCCGAACAAGGAAAATCACACTTCCCTAAATCATGGAAGCAGCACAGCTTTACCTGCTAGGCCAAAACGAGAAGAATAGAAGAATGCCGTTGGCTGCGTGTGTATACCCTCTTTGAGGGTCTCACCTTCAAGAAAATCACACTAGCGCGTTTTATTACAGTCATTGTTGCTATGAGTACCCTGTGACAGTCCCAGAAGTTCGCAGGTTCAGTCGAACAAATGATAACGACAGCTGCTTCGTCCTTTCTCTCATAGACTCGTATTCATTTCGCAGAAGCACCTCTCTCGTTCTCTCTCATAGGCACGTTTGGGTGGGCGAGAAAGTGCTGTACATCCTACGTTCAAAGTGCTCGCAATACGTGTGTACGCCCTGGATACCAAGCAGAGTAAATTGCAGGGTATCATAATGGCTGGTGAGTTGGTTTCCTGGACATTACGTTGCATGCAACTGTGTCTCCCTCCCATAAATATATATGTATACATATGCGAAGCTGATGAATGACGATTTCTCCCTCACTAACGTAGCATGGTCTCAGTTCTCTAAAAAATTCCTTGACCTTCATCGGTGCATGCCCCTCTTCTCCAGCCTTGGAAATATGAGAGCAATGCGAATGGAGGATACAATGGCGTCGCAGAAAAGACATCCGAATGCCAAAAAAAAATGAAATGTGTGAATATACGCGCATAACAGTGGAAGGGGTGAAGAAGGAAGTTAACATTCTTCACACAAATCCTCCATCTGAAGTATCATTGAAAACAAGGAGTGCGATGGATTCTGCGCTGTGAATACCAACTCCCATTGGTCATTCGCTGAGGGAATGGAGGATCTCCCACGGATTTTGTGCACACAGTTTCGGAAAGTAAGAGAGGTGTAATGCGGTTTATCCGCATTACCCGTTGTCATCTGTCAAGAAAACTACAGAAGGTGAAATGAATAGCAGGTACATGCATTGCCGTTTTCGTGTGTGTTTATTCTTTCCTTGTCCCGAGGTGGTGACCTTACCGACATTAGCTCTCCCTCTCGTGGTACACCAACGTCAACCTGTGGACTGCTTGCATGACACTGAACCAGAAAGCAAAAAAAAATGGTGAAAGGAAAAAAGAAGGGGTACGCCACGACCGCGCAACATGAGCTTCGAAGATGTGCTGGACAGGCTTCCGAGAGTCAGTGCCAACATGCTCTGGCATTCGTAACGCACTGGCTGGGCACAAACACTCGCTGAAGAGGAATGTCGCGCCGATCTTCAAAAGTGTCACAGCTTCAACCTTGCTTACTGATTCAGTAAAGCAAGAGAGTCGAAAGCTATTCAATTCTTTTCAGAAAGTACCTGCCGCTGAGGCCTGTACTGGCCGGTCAACAGACGGGGAGGGGGTGGCAAGCTATGAAGAGCCGACACGTCGCAGAGCATTTTATCTGTCATTAAATCCAAGCTCACTTTGGCGTGGAAATTCCAGTCACGCCGGGCATTACTGTCGTCTAAGTCATCCGGCCACGTCTCCGCAATCTTCTGCTCCATCCCTTCCTTGTACTCGACCGCAATCGGGCGGCCCATACGATGTGCAATGGAGGCCCGCAGTTGCTCTGGAGTGAAACTGCAGCCAGACACGTTGTACACGCAGCGTGTTAGCTGAGAAGGCTCCGCCATCATAAGATCCAACAAAGCATCCAGTGCATCGTCTATGTGCATCATGGGAAGGGGTTCATCTGGCCGCAGTGGGCATACATGTACTTCATTCTTCAACGCCTGGTGGTACATGTGGACGGCGTAGTCGGTGGTGCCGCCTCCGGGTAGCGTTGCTGCAGAAATAATGCCTGGAAAGCGAAGACAACGAAAGTCCAGCCCCATGTGATCCCGGTAATACCTGCCTAGTTGTTCCGCTACGAGTTTTGTCACACCGTAAATCGTAGTGGGGTTCAGAATGGTGTTGTCCTGTGTCTTGATCTTACCGCAGTCAGCACCAAAGACTGCAATCGAGCTGGGGACAAACAAGCGCACACCGTGCTTTGCCGAAGTGTCTAGGGCTGCCCGCATCGCATTGATGTTGACATCCAGCGCCAGGCTAGGCTCCTTCTCCCCGCGTACTGACATAATGGCGGGTAAGTGGTACAACCATGTGGGCTTGAAGGCCTCCACCACTTGTGTGAATTGGCCCCTGTCAACGCAATTGAACTTAACAAAAGGGCTGTGCTTGGAATCCTTGCCATCCCCGCACAACTCAATATGTTGCATTAGGGGATGCCGTGCCGGAGGGTCGACCGCGTCAGTGACAAGAACATTCTCAACACCTAGTCGCTCGCGCAGGCGAATAGAAAGTTCAGTGCCAATCTGACCCAGTCCACCGGTGATAAGCACTCGCGGTAGAACGGCTGTATAAAAGGGTCGGCATAGGTTCATCCTTCAAAGTGAAATCCAACAATCTACCCTGCGTCCGAGAAATGAATGCAGTCACAGTGAGGAAGATCAACACTACGACGGCAAAGAGTATAGCAAGAGAGAAAGGGGTAACATGAACCTCCCCCCACCCCCGTTCAAGAAAAAAGAAATCAATGTGAACCAATGAGAGCTGAGAATGTCCAAGCCAACAAACGCCCACACGCCCCATTGCAACAATTGAGGCAACGAGTCGTAGCCTGTACAGGTTATGTACACAATTCCCTGGTTCCTCCGACATAGCGCTCACGATTGCGCTTTACTTGGGTTGTGGAGGTTGCAGATGCTCCTGTGGTAAAGGAAGTAGGAATGACTGTTCCCACACGGCGCAGCCCCCAGATCTTCCCCGCCGCCCTCCCCCCCCCCGTTTCGAAGAAAGCCCATACAACTATATTAATCGGTGATCATATCATTATTCGTCGCGATGCTAGCAACTCTGTACGCACTGATTGCCAATGTTAGGAAGGATGTCCATCAGGCCATACGCCGTCACACCTTACTGCTGTTATTATTTTCCTTGTCCAGCTAACAAAAGCTCTGGGCCCCCGCGCCACGGTGAGTCGAGTACTTCCTATAGCAGACGCCGTTTCTTCGCAGTGTTCATGTACGGCTGCAACACCCAATCCGTCTCCGCGTCATCCATCTCCAAGGTACCCAATGTTATCCGATACGGAGTTAACTCAAAGCGCGGTCCAACCTCCGTCAGGTCCACTTTCCTTCCCTTTTCCACAGTAAACGTGTGGTGACGGAAGCTAATAAAATCGTTTTGGTTGTCGAAGGTTAAGACACGCGTGCCTGAGTCTTTCGGGACCGGAAAAAGGAACCGCAGCACGTCTTTCACGCGAAGACCCAGCTTCGTCGTGAAGTTCTCAAATACGAGGTGTGGGTACTGCTCAGACATGGTGCCCACATCCTTGATGTCATGACGTGAGACGAGGTTGTGAATCGTAAAAATAACGGTTGGCCCAAGCGGGAGGTGAGAAACCGTTAAACTATCGGGCACGCCCTGCGATTCCTGCAGGACGATCACATCGGAAAAGTTTTCTTTGCGTGCGGCATCCATCAACTGGTGCACACTTAAGTTGCCACGGTTCATGCGCACCGCGTTGGGGACAACTAGTCGTACTTCCTTTGCAAACTCCAGTAGCTTCTGCGAAGCTCCGCGGGAAGTGGTGACCAGCACTCGAGGATCTTCCACCCCGGCATTTGCATACTCGTCGTCTACTGTGGTGGTTTGTTTCCGCGTTTGTTCGTCATCAAGCTCCGAAAATTTTTTTAGCGCCAATGCATCCTTCCGTAGATGCCCAGGTAGCGGTGTACCAGATTTCATGGATTCGCGGAACTGCTCCTTGCGTGCGAAGATAGCGCCATGTACATGCTCATTTTGCCGCCGCTCAAGGAATTCCTTTCGAGTGCGCACAACGCTGCGGCGCATTTGCTCGCACGAATGCGTTTTCTTCAATGCTTCGAAAAGACAAAAAAAAACAACACATTAAGAGGTGTACGCACAAAGTCGCAATAGAAAGTAATAGCGGTCATGACATTGAAACTTTATGTGGATCATGGAGGCGGGGGCTGAACAAGGCCGTCTTCAGAAGAAATGGAGGCGATGGACAATGACGAACCTTCCCCTCCTTCCCTCTCTTCACAGCCACTGCATGCATCGTGTAGTGTGCAAAAGTCCTGGCAATAACGTACAAGGCCCCTGCCCTACCATACAAGCGCAGGTGAGGTGATAGTATCAGGTGGCTACACGGCATCCTCAGCTCCATCTCTCGCCACTACCATCAGCAGTGGTATGTACTACAAGCAGAGTCTGCAGTACGGCATCGGCTGCGAGCCAGAGCTTCGAAAAATGCTGCGTGGATTCTCCAGGAACAACGCTGGATCGACGTCGGAATTAGGCTGAAGCATAACGCTCTCCGCCTTTGTGTACTCGAGTACACACTTTGGGTGGAAGGTGTGCTCACAAGAAAAAACAACGGCACCCTGTTGCAGGGGCTGTGCGTCAATACGGTGGCGGCAGCGTCCGCACAATGCATCCGAACCGACTCTCACTGCGGCAGTCCGACCCCTGAAAAGGTTGCGGTAATAGGAAGATAGATCCTGCGCCATCACACCCGTGACCGTCGACAAGAATGCATGCTCAGCTGCGCGGCTTCGGGCGAGGTTGGCAATGCATGCCCCAGCATGCGGGATGGGCTCCTCCTTGGGCAGGCTACAAAGGAGGTAGTGTGCATCGATGGTTGGGTTCTCTGCATAGCGCGGGTCTGAGGCAGCCATCAGCAGATCTTCGAGCAGTCGAGCGGGGACCTTGCAAGGGGAGGGAACACATTCAGAACTACAATCGTCAACTTCGGCATGCTCGTCCGTATGAGGCGCACTGGTGACGCCCACACCAGATACGTAGCAGTTTGCAGCCCGGAGCACCGCCTCATCAACGGCGTAGAGTTCTGCAATGCTGGAATATGTGTCGCCTACCTGCACGTTATGCATAAAATACCGCTGTCCGAGCTCACCGTGAAGTGAACTGCTCAATTCAACGGTGAACTGCACAAGTTTTTTGAAGAGAACCGCGTGGTCATCCTTGCTGGGCGCCTCGGTAACGTATTGCACCGCTTTGGGAATGTTTTTCATCTGCTGCACGAGTACGCGTAAGCCCTCTTCCTCCCTCCCCATGCGCGATAAAAGAAAAACGACACCATCGGAGAGATTATTCTTCTTGCACAGGGCCAGAATGTCCTTCATTCGATCCATGTACATAGACATCTCCCGCAGAAATGCCACCAGACTACGCGGCTCATAGTCAATAAATAAGGTGGCGAATAGTGGAGCATTCCTTTTGGCAATCGCTGTAAAGACAGACGGGTGCTTCTGCCGCAGGTCCCGCACGTAATGCCACAGCAACCTGCGCTCGCATGTCTTGAGACGTTGCACAACAAGGTCTGGCGCAAGAGGATCAGGTCCCACAGTGTGACGGGCTTCTCGTATCGGAGCATCTCGCCCACTGGGTGACGCCGATGCCACCGATGAGGGAGGCGAAGCATGACCCATCAGGAGTCGCAACGTCTGCTCTTCATTCCGCTCAAATAGCTCTGGTAGCATTTCCGATGCGGCGTTCAGTAACTTCCTCTCACCTATTAATCTAAAGAGTTCGTCGCTCTGTTCTAACGGCAGAAGCACATGCAGCGCAGCCTCATCTTGGCCACTTAGTTCCAGCAAGAAGGCATACGCTTCTGCTAACGCTATTTTTTCGTCACGGGTGTAGCAAGCGCCAAGCTTGCCGCCACCCTGTGTTTCACGATACCTCCGCTCGACGGCCTTCAACACCACTGCGACATCAATGTCCTTGTGGAACCGACGAAGCGCATGCCGAAACAGAATCATATCCTTTTCAATGCACCGCAGCAGCACAATGACATAGTAACTCTGACCGATACGCAGCTCGGGAGCTAGTGCCGGACGGTAAGAAGAAGGTTGCCCTGGCAGACGAAGGGACACACCCTCCTGCGTCGGCAAATCGCATTTCCGAGAGAGCAATGGGCCGCCATAACTGGCGGTGGATGAGGGAAGTACGTCCACCAACTGCCATGACTCTCCCTTTTGGTCCAGCTCGTAAATATATTGTTCCCACAACGCACTGTCATCTGGCGCCACAACCGGAAGGAGAGCTGCCACCTCGGCGTAATCCTCCGCCTCCATGCAGCGCGCAAGACATTGGTAGCCTACTTCCATCGGTGTGTGACGTCGTACCCTGTGTGAGATGGCATAAGCATAAGCCTGTGCGTAGTGCTTCAGGCGCAACAAGTAGTCGACATGGTCGTCACAATCGCGAGGTCGAGCCTGGATAATGTTGTCTGCGGCGAGAACGTAGTAAGAGGTGTTCTCAGGAGGAAACTCGCCTGCCTCATCCCCTGGGTCCCAGTGCATTGTCTGCACATCGCCCTTCTGAACCCCGTACGAGAAGCCCAAGCTAAGTTGCAAGGGGTGCATGTACGTTACGAGTAATCTGCCACGGTATACGTCCTCCAGCGTTCCCCGGGTGACGACTCGCACCTCGAGATCCTTCACGTGGCCCTCGTTCTCCATCACGCACGCCAAAACAAGAAAACGATGCGGCCCAAAGGGGGCTAAGCCGCCTATCCGATAGGGGTTCGCCAGTGTGCTGGTCCGATGCCCACCATCCGTATGTACACCAATGGGTGTTGCTTTTTGGAAGGCGGTCCATGCTGATCGCTGCGATGGCTCTCGCTCGTGGTTCACGTGTACCACGACGATCCAATCCCCCCATCCACACAGCAGCGTTTCTGGATTTTCCCACAATAGGTGGCATCGATAGAGCTCTGCACGAGGTGCATCATGTGGGCGAGAAATGTGTCGTAGGACAAGCCTATCAGTGAAGCCGTAGAGCGTTATCCCACGGTCGGTTGCCCAGGCGACCACGTCCCCACACCAACGAATGAGGTATACCTTACCCTGCCGCTCCTGCAGCACTGTACACTTGCGATGAAGAAGGAACATTGCCTTGGTGATCAGAAGCACTTTATCGCCTCCCGCACACATAATAGGCTGGCCTTCCGCCGTACTATACTGGGGATGGAGGGCGATGCTTACAACGGACATCTCGAGCTGTCGCCGCCACACATCCTTCATGTTTTCTAGAGACTGCACTGTAATGTAGCCTGCCTTGTCCGAAGAGCCAATGAAATCCACCGTTGCATCGGAAGCAATGTCGCTAATGGGATCAGAATGCAGCTGCATCACACGAAAAACACTTCCGTCCAAATTGGTGAGCGCCACGGTGCCCTGATTGGTGCCCACAGCGATGCACGTGTCGCTTAGAACTCGTAACGCCATGATGCGATGCCCTCGAAGACCGTTCAGGGGATACGAAGAAAACAGCAGTAGCTCCTCTCCATTGCTTTCCTCGCCGTCACCATCACAGCTCCCGTCACTAAAGTCGCCGCTGTCTCCGCTCGCACCACTTTGATGGGGATAGGACCGCTCGCTTCCCTCCTCACGACTGGAGACAGGGGAGATGTGGTTACCATGAGAGGATGGGTTGCTCTCCTCCATACGATGCGATTGCGGATGCGGTGGTAATGAAGCAGAGGTACTTAGCAACTTTCGTGTAGTCGTTCAGCGAGCCGATGTCAGCACCTCCTTGACGCATAGCAGTCTCTGAACAAAAATAATAATCAAGGAACACGTCAAAGAGAGAGCACTATCAACCACAGCATTGCACATGGCCATGACCACTCGTGTAGCATGCATTTCTTACGTTGGTGTAGCACCAGTAGGCCCATGGAGGTCGCTCGACGGCTGTCCCTACATGCATGAAAACGCATCAGAAGAAAGGCGCGAATATATTCATTCGTTCGGCAAGCGCTTCGTTCCACTTCCATAATCGCATGGGGACGCTAAAGTTAGAGCGGACCTCATGGAATTCTCCTTCCTCGACTATGCTGAAGCACAGTGCTCAGCAACCCCGTCTCAACCTCTCTACGATGACGCGTTAAAAGCGATCCAGCAGGCAATGCATTACTATTGGCAACGAGGCTTTTGTCAACATGAACATGATGAGTGGTACTATTGGATTCAGGACATCCCTTATGTAGCATAACCTGATGCTGCTGTAACATGAATAAGCGGTAGCTCGTCTGCAGCATATACGAAGAAAGTACCGCAATGACCCGCTGCGCCGAAGCAAGGTCTTTCCCAAAGCCCTCTGGACCGCTTACGGCATCGCCTGGCACGCCTGTAGTCGGCTGAGCCATGATGCCTACCTCGGTAACGGGTTGTGGTTCACCAGTGGCCCCTTGCCGTAGCAGTCGCTCCTCAAGAATGGCCGCCGGCTCCTTGTGAACAACCTCATTCCCAATTAACAGTTGCTGCACCTGTGCCTTTAGCTTCTCCGACTCTGCAGCGGAATCTGATGCGAGGGCCTTAACCATGGCCATCTCCCGCTCCATGGTAAGTAATTGCTTTTTCAGTGCGTCCCGCTGATGCCACGCCTCATCCAGTTCACTCTCAAGCTGCGTCACACGATCAATGGAACCACATGAGCCAAAGGAACCGGCCAGAGGCACGTCATCATCACCGTTCCTCGAACGGTGGGCGCGTTTCAGATCCTCCATCTGTGTCTGCAGGGACTCCAGCTCCGTCTCCAGGACGACCCGCGCCGTCATTTGCGTTTTTAGCTTGTCCTCCGCCACGGAGAGCTTCTCCAGCGACTCGCGAAGTTCCCTGGATTTGGTGACAAAACCCTCTTCCACATGCTTCAGCTTCTTCTTAAGGCCAACGAGCACGTTCTCATGCATTTGGGCGGCCTCCTTGAAGGCAGCTAACTTGGTCGTCTGTTCGTCCACCTTGGCGGTCAGATTCTGGATGGTCTCGTCCTTCTTCGCGTTCATCTCAATTAAATGTGCTTCCTCTTGGACACGAGGGCGACGGTTTGCCTCCTCTCCGAGCAAGTGACGATACTTGTTCTCCCAGGTCTGCCTGTCTTCTTGTGCCATTTCATACTTCGCCTCAATCTCTGTCAGACGCGCCTTTAATGCATCCATCTCTCGGCGCAGTTGAATATTCGCGTTGCGATAGTACCCATCATCGGTGACAAGGGGGTTGATGGAAGAGGAGAACGTCGGTGAGCTGGTGCGTTTGGCGGAAAATGCTGTGGAGCGATGCGTGCTCGCCTGTCGGGTTCCAGACACCATAGAGGCAGGTGTTTCGTATCTCCTCAAAGGCTTCAGCGCATGCTTTTGGATATTTGACTTTGCCAGATTGGAGAGTATCACCTGCTCTGGACGGGGAAGGGCCTTGACACACTGCAGTACGTCAGGAATACCGCTTAGTACCACCATCACCACAAACACTTCTGTTATCTCCATCAAATTTTTCTCCCCCTCCGTGCCAGACTCGTCGGTGCTACCGGTATTGGCGAGGTGGTTGGAAGACGCTGCCTCGGCGGACCAATGGGCAATACTGTTTATGTTAATCATGGCCACCAGATTAAAACTTGCTGGGGCGCCAAGAGTGACGTGCGCGTATTGATTCATGTGGCGTATGAGGGTAATTAAATTCCCTTTACACACCACCCAATTCTTCGTCTTCTGGCTTGCAGTGGGTGTAAACTCTTCAACATCAGCAAAACTGGCTGGGGCAATTCGATGCAGAAGACGGTAGAGGGCACAACCATCCCCGAGGTGGCTGTAACATGTGGGCTCAGCGGTGGGATCAGTGTCTATGCCCAGAAGTTTTCGCACTAGCAAGAGCGTCGCGTGTTTTTTTCGTTCGGCTTCCTCCATGACCGATACAATTTCCGAAGAGAGAGAGTATACTAACAGTACCGTTGTTGGATAGGTGCGAATACCTCACTGTACTGTTGTGTCGAGATGAAAATATAGAGCGAAGCAAAGACAGAGAGAAAAGGCGGTCAGCCATTATACAGCGCAAGCCTCGTACAACCGTATCACATGGCGAGCTCATCACCTTGCACCCACGAAAGAAACAAATATATATATCAAAAAGAAAAAACACACACACGGACGCATCAGCATGTCATCTGCTTTGCTGCCGGAAAACAGAGCACCAACAAAAAAACAAATGCTGGAATCTGAAGGCTACGCACTAAATGTAGCACACACACACACACACACCGTCATCAGTGCATGGGCCTGTTTGATAGGACCACCTCTGCCACATCCTTCTCTACCATCACATCTTCACACGGCACATCTATGCTTTTCTATGTAGGCAATTCTACCCGGCGTAGGAAATGATGCACATCAAGTTGCAGCCACGATCTCTATTCGGCGTCTCTTTCATATCATCGCACTCCAATTAGATCGCCCCTTTCCCCAAGTAACGCAGATGGGATACGCCCTCGCTCAGGCGATCCTGCAAAAGCTTCACCTGCATCGTGTGTCCTTGTCCCTCTTCGCAAGATTCATGTGTTTTCTGTTGCCACTCCCGCAGTGCTTGCTCGGGAAGGAGCCGATCCATTGTTACTGAGGGAGACTGTTGCAGTATCCCTCGCACATATGTCTTACCACGCTGGTGATCGTACATAAGCGACCAGAACGCGGATACTGCCAGATCCTGTCGGCGCAAAATCTCCGTCTCAGAGCCTGGCGGATCCATTACCGATGGATGAGCATCCACCGACAGGCTCTTTGCCACTGGTAGTCTTACTCTGACCATGTTGGCATCAGAGCACGACTGCTCCTCCCGCTTTGGAAGCGAGCTTTGCAGTTTTGCAAGAGACCTTGCCGCCGTGTGTTTAGCCCAATCCACAAGTGCCGAGTTCTGGCCATCAATCGCTTCGTGAAGGGTCAGCATGTTGCGTATGTTCTCCTTCGATTCGGCACTATTCGGGTCGAGCACTAACGGCTCGACCGTCGGTTGCCCCATCAGGGCTGCCTTAAGCGTCAGTAGCACTCGCATGTCTTGGCACAGCGATGTCTTGAGACTCGGATGGAAGCACATATTACGCACGGTCAGCAGCGCCAGCGTGCCCTCCATAGTGGCATTCCCAGCCAGCTCCACCAAGATAGTGATCAGGGTGGTAAGACGGAAAAGACCCTTCTGTGCGTCAGGGTGAAAGGACAGTGCAGCGACCAGGCGCATCAGGCCAGGGGGGATGGCCCCACGGCGGATCGTATCGCACCTCTCGAAGAAAGCCTGAATGATGTCAAGCCCACGATGCTTGATGAGCGCATGCACAAATGGAGTCCCGCCTTTCCCGCACAGCGTCGTACACATATCATAGCACATAAGCACGATGGATTGTCTAGATGGATCATGCGGCGCCCCCAGAGCAGGGGCGCTTTTTCCCTTGATTCGCGCACTTCCACCATTCTGCTGTCTTCCTCCAGTAGCCTGGTCATTCCCTCGTTGGTCTCCAGAGACAGTCGCAATGTCCAGTGTTAGTGCGAGAAGGCGTCCAAAGCACGTCCGGGAAAGGGGTTCCCCTGCGGGAGATATCTCAAATAGCATACAGCGCCTACCCTCCCGACTTTGAACCACACCCCTTAGGGCCTTCAACGTGATCAGCCGCGTCGTTTCGTATCGCAAGCCATTACACAAGGCAGTGGACAAGGGCATCAGTAGCTCATTGGGCAGGGCCTGGCAATCCCTGTTTGCGAGCACACTACAGATGAAGGACAAAGTCACCAACAAATTCTCTCGATTCTCAGAGGTAAGCGTACCACCACTTTTCTTCAAGGCCTGAAGCAACTTCTGGAGGTTCTGAATGTACTGAGCAAGCCAACCAGTGGACTGCGCAGCGTCGTTGGCGAGGCGAAAGCAGCGAACTAGCCGGCACTGCATGCCACTCACACACGTGAGCTTCTTGAGCGCCTGCGAAGCTTCAAAGAGTTCCCCGCTGTGCATGCGTAGTCCATCTTCCATGGCGTTCCCTTCGGGCAGCACCAGCAGACTGCATACAAGGACTGTCACGTGGCACCGTGTGCGTTGAGCTACTGTATCGTCCTTCATCAGCCTGGAAAGGTTTGGATACACCTCCTCCGGTAGCGCAGGAAAGTGGTTCGCATCTGCGGCACTGGCATCAAACCATGTGGCACCCAGTTCGCATGTCCACTCAATCATCATCTGATAAGCGAGGCTGAGCGTCTTATGCGGGCCGGCGTCTACGCGAAATCTAGACGACAGTAACTGCCTAACCCGAGTAGGTGTGGGGGTGGCAAAGACTCCCGCCATGAGTCGGTACAGTAACTCGTGAGGGAAGTGAGCCCGGTGCTCAGGGAACGCCAGTAGTACGCACCGAACACTACGCACGAGAGAGCAGTTGAAGTCATACTGCAAAGCAATCTTCTCCATGCTGCTGGTGGCACGAGAAAGGGCATCCTTTACTGCCAGTGGGCTCGTGTGTTCGCTTGCGAGGTCACTGATGTGTGCCAGTTTGGTGTTTGCTTCGGTGGCCCGTTCGATGAGAGTCGTCCAGCAGCCCAGTGACCTCCGACCGTATGGCGCCAATACACTGTGGGAGACCTCCTCACAGCAGATGGCAAAGCGCTGCTGTTGTTCAAAAAGCATGACGGACAAACGAAGCAGGGCTGCGGTTGCGTAGCATATCCCCGATCCTGCCACAAGCTCCAATAGCCTAATAGGAAGTGCCGTTCGCGTGAGGTTGAAGTTCTGCTCCACCTTCATATCCCCGCTGGTAATGGTAATAACACAGCACAGCCACTCCGCTGCAGCGGCCGCCTCCCACTGTGGCGCCGCATTAGAGTACTCCAAGACACTCGTTACAGCCGCGTTGATGACAGAGGGCATCTCGCGCACCACCACGATTAAATGGCCCGGCGTGGTGCATAAATGAGTAAGCACACGGTACACCGTGGCTCGTACAGCTGGGATGATACTGTGGCGCGAGCACCTCGACAAGGAGGGGAGATGAGGAATGAAATCTACAATATCGATGCACTCGAGGTGGGAAGCCTTGGAAAACCAGGCACACGCATCGAGGGCAGCCAGTGCGCACTCACCGAGAGATGTATAGCGGCAGGAACGTGCGCTCGATGAGGGATGATAGAGCGCCGAGCTGGACAGGCTCTCCGCAACAGCGGTAACGGTTGGATTGTGCACGCTGACCTTCACGAGCAGGGGCACCATTGTCTGAATAACCGCCGACGACTCACTTATCAGCACCTGGCCCAGTGCTTCAGGGTAGTTCCACAGCATCGAGGTAAGGAGCTTGCATCCCAGTACTCCGAGAGTCGTGTGATCCGTTCGGACACTATTAAGAGAACAGGTGAGGTACACCTCATCTGAGAGGGCACCGTCCATATTTGTAGGCGTATCAATCAAGGCAGACTTGGCGTTCTCCACAAGGCGTACGACAGCCTCCACCACGGCAAATACGCCTGCATCACGCACCCAATGTTCCAGATTCTGCGGACTCGCTACCCGTTCCATACATAGTAGGAATGACAGCAGTACTACTGCGACGGAGGGGGTTTCCATCAGCGCCGCATCGTCACGCTTCTTTGCCATCGAGTAAGGAAGTAGGTCTGGATTACCAGACGGTGCATAGGAATATGAGACGTCAGACGCAGCCTTGGGTGGAATACTCGAGACATTAATCGTACTGCTCGCACGAGCATCACCGGGAGAGAAACCTGTGACGCTCGAGGTGGAAGCGAGCGGTTGCCGGTGCTTCGTTCCCTGGAGACCTCCTTTGGAGAGGTCCGCCTGCAGCAAGGGAATTAAAAATGTCCCTGTCAGCCCAGCAAGTATCTCACGCGTAGCCGGCAAGAGCGTGTGAAAGGTAGTCATGTGTGCCAGCCACAGCAGTAATGAGGTCAGAAGCATACGGTCTTGTCGGGAGGCGGGGCCTGTGGTGAGAAACCGCTTCAACGAGTCTACATGCGCCCGTGAAAAGTACTCCCCCAGCTTATTGCCATCTGCCACAGTCAAACACCAAATAGCATTGATAGCGGAGAAAAACTGGCTATGTGACTGGCAGACACTAAGCGCCTTCAGCTTTTCTTCCAGCAAAACCTGAGGCACTTCACAAAGTACTTCCTCCCCCTCCTTGTCCACAAGCAGACTCACTTCCTCGGCTGACAACTGAGAGGCGGGAGGCCCGTCTTTGGTGGGCGTTGGGGAGGATCCACTCGCAGCCGAGGGCGCCCCAGTAATCGTCACATCTGTTTCCGCGCACTCTTCCATCCCACAGCATTCCTTTTCCACGCACTTGCTCAAGCTCGAGTTGCGCTCTAACACACTGCGATTCAAACCCGCATGGTACGCCCTTCTCTCGACAGAGGTGTCGAAGTCGATGCCACCACAGTACTGCAGTTTATACTTTTTTAGTCGCTTCAATGTCACTTGCAGCAGCCTCAACGCAGCAAAGCGCTCGGCCGATTCTGTTGTGGCCACGATCGCGGTAAGGATATCGGCTGCGTCCTGCAGAAGTGGGCCCTGTCCCGCGACAAGATCGCGCAGTTCATGGATATGCCGACGCAGTGCTACAGACTGACTCGCAGCAATATCGCCCACATCTGCAGGCTTTCGGCCAATTGGTATGATCAGCACAGTGTATAGTAGCGTGGCAGCAATGCCAAAGAAATGTGGATGCGACCGCTGCAAAATCTCAAGGAGACCCTGCATCACCATCCCTGTACGCGCCTGTACCAGTAGACAGTAATACGCATCTCCATCAGCATGAAGGGCAGCCATCATGTCAATACACAAGGACAGGGTCTCCAACTGAGTGAAGGTGAGCTCTTCGTTCAGAGCTAATGAGGGGCCCAGGAGACGCTCGCTTCGGAGGCCCCCAACAAGGGTGTCCAGCAAATTCATCAAAAGGTCCCCTTCCTGCAGTAGCGCCGCAATGGAGACGCGCGTCAGGAGGAGCCTCTTCAACATTTCGCAACCTTCAATCACGACCAGAATGTTGTGGTGCGTTAGTTTCGCACTCAGTTCTGCAAAAAAAGCGAGCCATTTGGATTTCGTAAAAGAGGGTGGCGGCAGCGGCATGATAGAGCGACCTCGATCGCCGCAAGGATCGGCCGGTTACTAGTTACCCTGTGGTCAAAGCAATCAAATAAGCGTGTGAGGGGCACGCGGTTAGCGCAATCAGTACGAACGAATCACTGTAGTAGCCGACGGATAGGGAGGCGGGCCACTGGTAGAGATAATGCCAGCGGTAGGAGTTTTGTACCGTATGGACCACGTACCAACGCACTATGCAATGAAAGAACGAAGAGGGTTTGGAAAGATCAGCACAGACAAGTCATAACGCAATTGATATTATCGGCTGTAGGCGGTGGCAAACACGTATCGGCAAAGGAATTGGGTCATCAGGCTGCAGCCCTGCTACTCACAGCTAGTAATACGGCAGCCACAGCATTTCATAATGGCACAGTGTACACAGGCAGATGCTCGACGAAAGCACGAACTAAGAGGGCAGACTCTACCCCAGTTTGTCGCAAGAACCGTTCCGTTCAGGAGCCTCACTCCCGTTTTCTCTTCCTGCTTTCACCAACCACCCTCACCATTTCCACGGCATCGGCCTCTCTGGCATAGTAGCGATACAAAGTCCGCCGCTCCACAAAACCGAAGGCCTCGTACAGGCTACGCACGCCCCACAGTAGCTTGATTGTACTGGAGACGCTGCCACTTAACTGGCTTGCCACCGTCTCACTACTGCCAGCAATAGTTTCAGATTTGTGCTGTACAGGTCTCAGAAGTCGTTCCAAATAGCCAGTGGTGGCCGCGCTTGGCGTCATAGAGTGAAGGCGCCAGCGGGAAATAGTCCGAGGACAGTCACCTTCTCCATTAACCGTGGCGACGCTGAGCTCTAAACAGGCTTGCAGCAGCGCCGTCCCTACCCCATGCTTTCGATAATGAGGAGAAACAAGAACTACCTGCAAATAGCCCTCCAACTCTGGCTTCAAGGATCCCCTGCTCCTGCCACTTAAAGGCACCCATGTAATGCCCACTACTCCCACAACGACCGGTTCTCCTGCGGCACCAGTGGCATCATCGTCACTGTTACTAGTCGTTTTCTCCAGTGCCTCTCTATTTTCATCATCTCCATTCAAGCACGCAACAAAATAGCTATCAACCCGTAACAACTGGTCGAGGGTGCAGCGTGGGTACGGAAAGAACGTCCAGTGACGGAAAAGCAACTGTGTGATCTCCTTGTACGAAGGAGGGCGGTGGCTGTACGTTTGGCATCCCCTCGAGCCCTGTTCGTATGTCCCCGGACTGACGCGGTAGATCGAAAAGCGTGCCTTTTCCATTTGCAACGCACGCTGCAGAGAAAATGGGTAAAACGAAGAAGAGCGCGACAAGCACTTTAGAAACGATAGGAGAAAAAACACGGCAGCAGGGGCAGTGGCGGTGTCGTAGAGACACCCCCTTCGCGTGAGAGTCAGGTAGATCACGCTCATATTGTGGGCTCGCTAACGTTGAACACGCATGGTGATAGACCGGGAAAGCCTCTTCACAGAAGGACCTATCGGCATGACAGTATGGATTCTCCAACACCACAGCATATTCAGTAAGAATAGCCCCACTTTTAAGCGAACCATGTCCTTAACGGCCCACAGTCATCGCTAAACTGAGACCCCTCGACGCTCCTCTCTTACAGTTACGTGAACGTACGCTTATTCGGAGCGTGCAAGTGCAGGCGGGAGTAATATAGGCAGGAAAGAAAAAAAAACTAAAAGGGCCTGTAACTCCGTGAGAGCTGAACGCACCCGCAATACCTGTTCCTGTGAGTTCACTCACACGGAGTACGGCTTTACTTCAATCACCTGCGTCGGATTTTGAACGTTGTGTATCGCATCCATCACACGTAGCTCACGGGCCTTTAGGGAAGAACTCTCGTCGCCGCCGCGCGAACGAGTGACGCAGATAACGTCCTGTAGTACCCCCATGGCCTTACTCACGGCGACACCCAGCCAGTTATCGTGATAGAAGGCAAGCAAGCAGGCCGCAAACACATCCCCTGTACCTGTGTAACGACCTGGATGGTAAGGCACTTTCCCTGTGTACCGCCGGTACGGCAGAGTTTGCTTGCCGGAAGTGTCTTTCGATGCAAAGGAAATCAAGAAGTTGAGATGCTCGTCATCGCCGGGGCACTTGAACGACTTGATCACGACGCACCACGTGCCCTTGCTGTGAAACCAGTCCGCCGCCTTCACTGCGGACGGCATGTCCACGACATCGATCCCGCTCAGTTTCGAGGCCTCGAAGTAATTCGGTGTAACAATATCTGCGAGATGTAAGATATCCGTATACGCTTGTACCATATCTTCCTTACAGTACATCCTTCCGTCATCTCCCATCACGGGGTCGCACAGGTACGTGGCGCGAGGCAGCCCATTTTCCTCTCGCACTTTTTGAATCTCAGCCAGTGTCACTTCCATGTTGCGGACAATGTCGGCGTTGTTGATATATCCTGTGAGTACGTAGCTGTACTCCTTCAGGAAGTCGTTGCGGCGAAGTCCGTCAAGGAGCGTCTCAAACTCGACCAAATCCATGCGATGTCCAGTGATGACAGGGTAGCCCCCATGATTGGAAAGACTGACAGAGTTCACCACATCCACGTCAAACCCATGAAGCTGTAAGGGGAAGACGGCCGCACGATTACCCACATAACCGTGTGTCACGTGCGATTGAATGGACAAGACCTTTTTCTCCACCTTACTGCCGCCTTCAGCGCAATCACGGACATTGCCCTGGCCGCACCATTGCTGTTCGTCCACCATGGTATCCCTCCTCAAATATGAACGAGAAAAGCTCGCCGATGCACTTCGAAAGAAAAAGGAAAAGGTCACCCGTTGTGTCAGCAGAGCAGCAATACCCGGATCACTCACCCTTCCGCGCAGCGCAGCAAACAGAGCCCACCTGTAAAGCCGAAAACGCAATTTATTTCGTTGGTGGCACCGTAGTCCCACGTTGTATTGGGGCCGCACTAAATCACACCTGAATAACTACTCGCATCCCCTCCAAATGAAACTAGCGCCCCGGTTGGAGTAATTTACATCGCTGTCCTAAGCATTGTTGACCTTCCCGTTGCACATCGGCTATTTTCCGGTACTCCCCACTGACGCTGTGTACCTGCCACCTCACTGAGGTAGCTTCCAAGTTGAGGCCAGTATGCTGAGGAACACTTCGTCGTCTTTGATCACCGCGCTCAGGCCGTTGTAGTAGTCCACGAATTCGGTATACGGCACCAGCCCATAGTTCTTGCCGTTATCGTCCCACCAGGTGAGAAACCCTTTTAAAAGCTTATCCGCCGAGAAGATGGCGTCCGCTACGACGACAGGGTGTGCCTGAGCGTTAAAGCAGGCCTGCAGATCTAATATGGTTAGATGGCCATCCTTATCATAATCCAGTCGACTAAAAATGTCCCACACCGCCTTCTTGCGAGTTGCATTCATGGGCCCGCGAATGTAATCCATGAAGGCGTCGTAATCAATACCGCGCTCATCAGATGGAAATGCCTCCCAAATACAATGCGCAATTTCAGCAATGCTTTCCTTGGTTCGCTGCGTATCACTGGGGGAGAGGCTGTTCCAAAGTGCACGGGAATTCTCCACCAGCGTGGTGATGCCTTCCAGTGTCATCCACCGACGACCGTCTGGTGCGGCTACGCGAAATGGCCGGCCCATCGCTTTGATACCTAACTCAGGAACGCCACCCCCGACATAGTACACGTATGCATCTCGAAGCGTAGTGAGAATACTCAACACATCATCTGAAAGCTTCATAGGAATCCGCTTACCAGTGGTTGTCATCACGGTATCAGGGTTGGCGCGGGAGCTGTTGTTGATCGTGGAGAGACTTGCCGTGTGTGTCTTAAGGTGTGTATCATCGATGGACACAATTCTGTATCGCTTTACATCATCATCTCTTTGGTTCTGCGGAGGTCCAAGAACGAGGATATGGTCTACTTGAAAGTCGTCGGTAAGGTATGTCTCTCCATCTTCTTTGGTATACACGTCAAAGGTGTACGCGGGGAAGTGTTTCTGCACTGGATATCCCTGATAGCCAATGATACTGCGCACCTCCTCAAGATAGAAGCCATGCCACCGAGGGTAGTAGCAACCGCAGAAGCAGCGGTCGCGATCGCTTGGGTGCTGAGAGATCATCTCGCACTGGAAAAGCAGATAGTCGCCACGCTCGATGCGGACGGCGTCGCTAAAGAGCGTCGCATCCATACGCCGGCCCATTTGGGGTGACTGGGAGCTTCGCTGGAATAGAGGGAGCAGGGTGGTCTCTATTTGCTTTCTGTAGAAGAAACAACGTCGCGCAACCGATTGGGCTAGCCTATCCTTTGTCTTGGTTGTAGGCGCACCGTCCTTTTACCGTTAGTGGCGATGCACAGAAGTGAAGGGAAGCACCATCCACGATGATAAAGCACAATACAGGTAAACCATCCATCGTCACCATACGGATATCATTTGACCATCCCCCGCCTTTCTCATGGGGGTACAGCAAAAACGCGAAACATCTAAAACTTCAAGGCCGTTCTGTCAAATGCTTGCACTGAGGCGGCCATGGGCAGCTCTTCCTTGGGGACATCGGATATCACCCCTTATGATAGCCACATCCGCGCCGTGTTTATATGACTAATAATAAGGAAAAACACACCCTTCGAGGGTTCCATTTCAAGTTGCCATTGACATTCCCTGCAGGCCCTCAGCCATCCGTCCTCTGTGCATGCTTGATTATCGGTCCTTTACAGAAGACTCCTGCATAAGCCGCACAAGTCACGATCACTATCATTACTTACCAGCGCAAAGCTTGCCTCCGGGTACAACAACAATGCCTCCGATCAACGCGTAAACCACGCGTTTGGTTGCCTGACGGCTTTCTTACCTCCAGCCACCCGACGATGGTTGGCGGGAGGTAACGCAGGGAAGTTAGCGTGGTCATGCAAGGCAGACTGCAGCGTGGGAAAGGCAGGAGGGGCGCTCGCGATGGGGGAAGCTGAGGTCGCTGCTGGGGCAACTCTCCATGCACGCATCGCACTCCCTGACGGAGGGCCCAACCCGGTGTGGTCTCCATCCTTAGTGGCAGTAGACGTAGTTTCGTTAGAAATAGGATTACTTCCATTGCCGCCATTGGGAGCGCCGCTGGTGTTACCGGCAATTTTTGTTGTTGGCCTCTTCTCCAGCCACGCATTTCCTTTGACAGGGTTCACCGGTTTCGACTTTTGAAGCCCACCTTTAGCATTGAGCTGACGCCACATGGCATCTTCTTGCCGCTTTCCTTCCTTCTCCACTTCGTCCTCATGCCGCACACGTTCAGCCCGCTGCACCTCTGGGGCCATGCGCATCTTCCACAGCTCAGTGAGGGCTCTCTTCTTCTCCGGGATGGGAATAGTTGCCAACAGAAGTGGGAATACTTTGTTGAAAACATTCCTATCAGGGAAGCACTCTGCCGCCAGCTTGTTGTAAAATTCCGAAGCAAACATTTTTGAGTTAATGTAGTCTTTGGTATACATTAGCAAGTGCTGATACACAGCAGGGGAGCGTACCTCACGGTCGATGAAGTCCTGCAGTAGTTTCGCCTGCTCCACAGGATCTGTCGGGATACAACCTTGATTTTCGCGGCTCTCGATGTCCTCCGATAGCCCAAATGCGTGAGGAAGCGTCCTATTCCCGGCTGGACGTGCCGGAGCAGACGAGCTTTGGGTGGTTGTTTCGTCGGTCTCAAGACCCCGCCTTAGCGCCCGTAGCACAGCCTTTTGACGATAGTGGTGCGGCAAACCGTTGCCTTCGGGAACGTATACGCGATTTTTATAAGCCCCACCGTCACCGCCTTTTGACTTTTGGCCCTTCCTAGTGTGCTTGGATTTATTGGGTAACATCTCAACTGTTTCCATCCGTGATACGTGGTCGAAGGTGATCTGCATGACATTCGTGTGTGAGGCGGTCGCAGGCCCACTATTTGTACTGGTTGGTCCAAGGACGCCCTCCTCCATGGCGGGTAAACCTAACGATCCAGGGGTGAATACCAGTTTCGCCTTGATACCATGGGCACGCTGCTTGTGGATGGCAAGGTCGATGTCAGAAGCGAATACTCGCAGGAGAGGGTCGAGTGAGGCGCAGTCCGGGTGATCGCACATTTTGTGGCTACGAGCAAAGTGCTCCAGCAACTTTTTTCGCTGAGCGTAGAAAGTGAACGTAAACTGACTTCGATTGCACACGTCGCATGTGAAGTGCGCATGCATCATGTGCTTCAATAGCGCTTCCCCATCATAAAAGCGCTGGCCGCGACAGAACCGGCAGGGCGGGTGCCCTGTAAAGGAGGTGCTGTCACTGGGGCATAAACCATCCCAGTGCTGCTGAAGAGCATCATGGCGGTACACCACCTGCTCGCAGAGGAAAACAGGCCGGTTTTCAAGACAAATCTTGCAGTACACCATTTCATGGTCAACAGCGAGGTGTTCGTGCAGGATCTCTCGCGACAAAAAAGGGTCCTGCTGGCCATGGTACCAGCACTCAGGCATGGGGCAAAGAAACTCGTAAAGCTTCGCCACTTCCCTCGCCAGCTGCTTCCCATCAATGCGGCAGCGCAAAAAGTTATCTACGACGGCAAGCTTCCCTAAGCCGTTAACCTCCTCCGCGGAGAACTGGTTGCTGTCGCCTTTGGGTACCGCCTGGGTGACGACCACGTTCCCCCCACCCTTGCGGCACACAGGACAAGTCTCTTTGGTCACCGCATGGATACGAAGTCCGCAGGCGTAGCAAGTGAAATGGCCGCAGCTAAAGATGACTACTGCCTCACATGGCTCGGCACAGATGAGACACTCAATGGGTTCCTGCCGGACTGAATTGTGTGGGTCGACGTGTTGAGACATCTACGCAGTTTCTGGTATTCAACAAGGAGCGTGGCAACCTTCCTGTTACCCCGATGGCTCACTAGCAACTGCTTCTTATATGCTGGGAAGCGCTCTTCCGCCCGTCCCCTCAAGGAAGCTCAACGTCGACTCAAAGACTTCCCCTTTCTTCACCCTGTCCAGTATTCTATTGGCCGGAGTTGGGCGCCTGCGAACAGCCCCGTGCCCTGTTAGATTGAAAGGCAATACAACGTTGCCACTGTTGTATGACTTAATATATATACGGAGAGATGCCGTTTTAGCAGCGGAGTAAAAAAGGGCAATATGAGTGAGATACTGAGATATCTACAGAAGAAGTATACGCAGTAATAGTACTTCCCCACACACTTCTACATCTCCTCGGTCCCCTCCCCCCCCCTCCTATCCAGCACACAACCCTTGCTGCGGATTCCCTTGCCATACAAGTTAAACAGGCTCACCAAGACACCTGAGGGAAAAACCGAAATGCGAGAGTTTTTTTCCAAACTACAACTTGACTTGATCACCAACGTACAGCACAACACATGTTTACAAGGGAAGAGGTACAGCTCTAAATAGAAAGTGCATCTAAAACACAATGAAAGGTTTAAAAAGGTCCCCCACCATCGTCCATGAAGCAAGTGAAGCACGTCCACATGGGCATCAATTCCATTTATCCATACTCAACGTGTGCAGTGAAGATGGACGTTTACTCTAGCGCAAAAGTCAACAAAATAAGCGCCAAGGAGAGGAATAAAAAACGTGGCATCATTTGCAAGTAATGGACTACAGGGAAAACAACAACAACAACAAAGGAGAGAAAAACTGCATACAACCTTTCGGCTTGTTCCTTGACTTGGACGAACCACTGTAACGGTTCATTTCAGCAGCATATACGATATCTATTGGGTGACGCCCTTCTTCACTGTCGCCCACAAAAGAGAAGAATAGCAGTCCGCCGTATGCGTTGTGCCGCCTGCCCTGCTTCTTTTACCACCTGATGCCTATGGGGAGCTGCTCTAGACTGTTCCCCCCCCCCACTCCTCACGCCATTGGGGTAGCGTTTTCCTTGTCTTCCGGCAATTCGTTCTTCCTCCGTTTGGACACTTCGCCGGCCGCTTTGACTTTTGAGCGTGACGACTTCTTTTCGGTGTACTGCCGGCGAGTATGGTGCGGTGCAGCAGGATCCAATGTCTGCATAGGGTCCGAGCAACTCGGCGTCTTTGGCGTATGTTGTTCGATCACGCCACGATCACGCTTAGGTGTAGCACCTCCCCCTCTATCCCCCTTCTTGGAGCTTTCCTTTCTCGGATGGTTGGCAGGCCGTGGGGCCAGCGGGGATGGCACAGATGTAGACAGCTCACAAGCTGTCACCTTACCACGGCTACGGTCACGGTTGCTATAGAGACTGCAGTGGGGCGTGCCTCCTCTACTTTCTGCCCGCAAACTTGCGGGCGCCATGAGCGGAGTGCTCAGGATGCTATCCTGCATGTTCTCCACATCCGCATGGGGACCAAGTGCCGCTATATTGCGGGAAAACACCGGAGCCAGCACTAGCGACGTATACAAAGGGCCTGTCTCACGGTGCGAGATGAGAAAGGCAGTGGTATGTTTCTCAGTGGGCACTTCCCGGTCGAGTTCTAAAAATGGAGGAAAAGGCACGTTATTGGTATCCTCGCACTCTACTGTCATCGTTTGCTTACCCGCTGCCCAGCTGGGTGAACGGATGGTGGTTATTTCGAAGTTCGCGTTATGGAAAATAAAGTGTGTCGCCTCGCACGTGACGTCCTCGCGAAGTGGATCCCGGTGTATTAGCAGACTTGCATACTCCTTGCTGCTGATGCGCTGCTGCGACTCAATGCACTGCGACTCGTGATACCCTGAGGAAGCCACAGCCGTACCTCTCGACTGCCCGCACGAAGGATTGCTTCCCTGTCGGCCTTTGCTTTGTCGGTCCACCGAAGTGCAGCCTGATGCCCGGCGGACGGACGTGAAGAAGTACATGCAGGAGCCGCTTGACCCCCTCCGTCTCACCAGAACACGAATTTCGTCCATCAAGCTGTTGCAGAGCACCGTCGTGGTGACTTCGTAGGAGGCTGATGCGATCGGAAGTACCGGCGGGCACTTGCGGATGAGATAGAAGATGGAGTTTTGCAGAGGCACGCTTTGGCCCACCACATCACTGACCAGACTCAGGCCACGCTCCATCTTCTCCTCAAAGCTGGTGGAATTATCGATAATTCGCAGCATTGGGTGCCCGATATAGGCATGTCTTAGCTTTTCATCAGAGGCACGGGCCCCATCCAGATCTTCGTAACGCGCAGGATTATCCAGGGAGTAGAACTCCTCCGCCCCGCAAGCTGAAGTAACGAGATGGATGACAGCATCATAACGATCTCTCAAGCTCTCCAGTGTGCAGCCCAATTTGCTATGTATCGCTTCAAACTGCTCATCCGAGCAGAATGCCCTGCCATCCATCGTGCCACGATCCGACACCACAATGGAGGGCCGGCCGGATGTAACAGCGAGAGCAAAAAACTGGTCCTCCAACGCTAATTGGGTGCGTAACAAGCACAGCTGCTGCTGCACGACTAATGAGTCATCCCACTCAAGCCCGCCTGTGACAAGTAGCGTGGCCGCCTCGGGTACACAGAAAACGTGGAACCCCGTACGAGCCGGTATCTTGGTTTGCATATAGGACAGAAAGGTTGATTTGCCAGCACAGGGACCACCTGTCAGGCAAATACGAAAGACTTTGTGTCGTTCCTTGAGCTGCGAATGCACATTGCGCAGCGGCAGGCGGTCATACTCGACGAGTGTTGCAGCGGGTGAGGCAGAGCGAGCAATAGGACGATAACGCGCCGTTCGTATGACAGCACCATCATCAACTGTGGAGTCACGTTGCCCCGCACACAACTTGGGAGTAGTAGGGGTAGAAACTTCATCACGTGCTGTCTTTGTCATGAATGAGAGCAGCCCACCCTCAGGTGATGACGGGTCAGCTGGCGGGGGTGATTTTTGCAGCAGGCCATTCCCGTGTGCGTCATCAGCTTGCGGTACAGGAAGTATCCTTCTGTGGTTAGGTTGGCGCTCAGGGTTGGTACCAGGTAGCGCAGAACACGAAATTGCCACAGCATCAGAAGCTGCTTTGGCTGACGTAGCGGCATTCTGGTACTGAGCGTGGGCTTGAATAAACTGCCGAGGGTTGACCGTAGCATCGGGAACCTCCTTCGGCAGTCCTTGCGGCGGTGCCACCGGTACGAGAGGAGGAAGCGGCGGAGTTTGTCCAGTGGCAATTGGGGTAGTAGTCCTCCACTGCATCTCGATCGAGGAAAGCGGGTTCAGTGAATGCTGCTGAGCGCTTCGAATGGGGAAGGAGTTCCTGTCATGGCGCTCTACGTTCTTGGAAGCGCCACCGCCCATTACTCGTGTTGTAGAACTGGTGCTTGTGTGTGTGTGTGTGGCTTGAATTGGAGAAAAATATAAGCGAATAACGTAATACAGTGATATAGCTCGCCTTCAGCCGGTGGGTCAGATAAAGCGCGCGGGAAGTGGGGGAAGAAACTCATGCGGGAGGAAAAGCAGACAAGTGTCACGGATGGCAAAGCTCCCATTGTAGCTGTTGGGACATCCCAAGTGTAATACCACGTGCCCCCCCCGGGCTCCTTGTAATTTATCATTCACTCTAGGCGGCCCACGCACACATTCACGCCAAAGAAAAGAACGAAAAAACGCTCCTGAGTGCCTTTTTCCGTTAAACGCCAATGGGGTGGATGACACCCACGTTATCACTTCGCAGCAAGATCTTGCCTAGGGGTGTCCTCTCCTTTTTCTTCAGGTTGATCTCTGCCGCATCACCCAGAACCACGTTCATGAATTCGTCGTAGCCCAGCAGATTACCTTCAATTTTGATTTGCGTGTCATGCACGAGCCACACGCAGATACGTTGGTTATCTTTTATAAACTTGTGAACGGCAGTGGTCGGATTGACCATCTGTTTCGTTGACGCACTCATATTTTGAAGAGTGGCACCTGCAAACGAAGTAGCAACCACACCGCGAGGAAGGCTTTCCTTATATCCGGTTTTATGCTATACCTTGACCGCAGGAAACAAAGAATGTGGCGAAACCCACGTAGCGAACGACAGAGAGTGAAAGCACATCACAATCAAGCGAGGCAAAGGACGCTCGGATAGTGGTGGAACCACTTCCACGCAATACATGCACCCCATACCAGCTACACAACGTGCTGCAAGCAATTAATACACAACTCCTGTGCAGCAAGATAGGGCGAGGAATCATATAGCACAAACAAGGCTTGGCTCCAATATCGCACCGCACAATCACGTGTGGCTTTCCCGTCGCGCTGAGTCACAGCTTGACTCAGCACCCGGACAGCACAGCAAACCCTTTAGGATAAAAGATGATTGAGTACTTGAGCACTCTGCTGAAGGGGGGCCAGAAAAGCAAACAGCTACACAAAATTGGATACAACATTCAGTTTTGACCCCCATCAGAGCTCCATCTAGCAATAAGGAGGGGGGGAGGGCGATGAAAGTATCACAACAATCAGATATGCAAGAGCCCATAGTGAGCGGACATTGCCACAAAAATATACAAACAGACGCACTCCTGGCGATGCTGGTCACCTCACCGTGGTGTGCCAGGGTCCAATACCCCGCCACGGGGGAAGCCAAGCGCCGGCCCCATTCCCGGTCCTATTGGGCTGGGGCTGGTGTCCAACAGAGAATAAGCAACACTACTCACCGGTGCTCTGGGGTTGAACATAGATCAAAGACAGCCCCCCCCCCGTGTGTGAAGACGTGCTACACGCTCTAATAACTCATTTTCAGTCACACACACATCCCATTACCGTTACACTATCCATCCCTCCCTCCAGCTCCTCCTGAGCTCCTAGTGGATTTCCGAGAGGAACACCAATAAAGCTAAACCTCACGCCGATGAGAGCCAGCACAAGAGGAGCTGAAAACCGCAGGAGGTAGAGGCAGAGGCCCAGGGGTGCGGACGACATTCCCGCTCTCGCCATACCCAACGCAAGAATTGAGGTAGCAGGGTGTTGCATGTGCTTGGATAAACGCACACGGAAAAAAAAAGGGCACTCATATTTACTGCAGAAAACGCTTTTGCTACTGGGAAAAGGCTACAGAATGGCTAGCAATAGCTCACGGGGCGAGGACAACGATGGTTGGCCCCCTTATGTTCTTTCCCTGGCAAAAGAAACCGACACATCCCCCTACGCCACTACCCGTGGCCATGACATGTGGATGAGCTACACGCGAGAAGCCGTCGTTTACAGCGATCGCTGGGGAGGGTGTGTTGATAATGATCCGCTTGTCTGCGCCCATGCAACCAATCGGACATTGACAAACCATAAATAAAAGGAGAGCAACTGTGAATTCCCACAATGCTGCCTGCGGTAGGTACGCTCCTCTCGAATGAGAATCCCTGCTATTGATGGCAACCACGCCCATCACAAATAATGGTTGAAACACCCACAGGAGCAACAAATACCACTTGTGCATCACCAAGGCAGGAGGGTTAGTCGCAACTATCTTGTACAACTACCCATATGCTCTTTCCCCATAATGGTTCATCGCAGCCGCAAGATACCTATTCGCCCTCCACGCAATATAAGCGGAGCCCTGACCATCTATCCCCACAAAGGAATTGCACACACTGCCAGAGACAACCCTAATGGCCACCGCTGTGCATCTGTAATCCATAGGATCACAGAGTATATCTTACCACAGCGCCAAAGCACGTATGGGAAGCAACGAAAATAAAAAAAAATGATATACCCACACACGTACACCCCAATACTATCTCCTCACCTCACCCTCGTCGCCCTTGCAACGTGGAGTCCCAAGTAGCTACAGATACACTCGCCTCCCAGAGTACTAGAGCCTCCACTTACAACCCATCAGTCTCTCTCACCTCCTGGCTCCATTACCATAGAGGCAAACATGCTCGCAGTACACCCCGGTCCCATCCTTATTCATAAAATGCAAGATACACCTCTGAAGCGCAGTCCAAAACAGTCTTTTCATCCACAACATCAACTACTTCATCATCGCATCGGAACCACACATCCGGGTGGGACAGGCGCCGCACGTATGCGACGTAGTGGCCCCCCGAGAGGCTTCCCCGATGAGTCACGACCCCAACAAGGTTGCGCAGTAGGGAAGGAGCCTTATTTCCCCGGCATTTGCTCTGGCTGGTGCTCCGTGAATGGATAGGCCCATTAACGGTGTTTATCGGCGCCTCTGGTGGGGCATCAGAAGCACTCACAAACCCGATCCCACGGGACACCCTGGTAGCGTCCGCCATCGGGGAACTGGCACACCTGCGCAGGATTACAGGAGAGTCAGGCGATGGGTCTTTCAGTTTCTTACCATTGCAAGTTGTACTGCAAATCTGCTCTTGGGATAGCACGCGGAGGAACTTCTCCCGGAACAGTTTCATACCCGCCACCTGTGGATTATCTTTGGATTTGGCCAGGTATTGACTGAGAACAGCGGAATCAACTGTGGGGAACTGGGCCTTTAGTACACTCAAGCTGTGCTCATCGGCGTAGGAGTGGAGGACGTCCGAACTCACATACTGGGCGACGTCCAGCTGCATGGGAACATGCACGGGGGTCACAACCTTGATGAAACTCTGCTGTTCGGGTGAGTACCGAAAGCGTAAGACATGTACCGCGAGAGTACCGCCCAGTCGAGTGATCTGGCTGGTCATCACTGCCTCCTGATACAGGCAATTGAGGCTCATCGGAGGATCCTCCAACTGGTTGCCGCTGGGATTTCTTGCCGTGGCATTAACGGGAGCCTGCTGCTCCAATTTTTTTTGCTTGGCCTCCTCTTGCTTAGTCTTCACCATCGCGTTGTGAGCTTCCCTCTCGTGGCGACTAAGACTTTTAAAGCACGTTTCACAGGCATATGCATCCTTTCCTTTCAAATACGTAGGCAAGAACAGCGATTTCAAGCCCTCGCCTAGACTATCCGCTGTAGGAATGGAGATGGCCATAAACATCTCCTCCCTCGGTATCCGCGTGTGGCACCCCTGGCATTCCACCTCAATCCTCATGACACCTTCAAAACTAATCCGCTTCGCCGCCTTCCCCGACTCGCCCTTGTCGAACTCATCTGCCACCCCATTGAGCAAGCAAAGCATTAGCTCCTGTGCATCCTGCTGTTCATCTGCTTCAAACAGACAGGAAAGCTGCCGTATCTGTTTGTAAATATCACCTACAAAGGGGTGTACAGCGCCACTTCGAACGTCGTTGTATGTTTGGCCTTGCAGGTGATGAAGAAGCTTGCACACTGCCTTAGATAGTGGGCCCAGCGTGCATTGCCTGTCCATCAGCAGTAACGGTTCCGTGAAGAAGTGGCAGTTAATAACGCACTGCAGCACCGAGTTGAGGTAACATAAGAAGCTAAGGTTGGCAAAGCCGGCTATCTTCGCCCGATGCATGAGTTGATCCGTCTCTACACGAGAGAGCCGGGTGGTAGTCGGCTGTGCACTTGACGATATCGAGGCTTTATCGGAATCGGTGATAGCATTACACGTTTTCTTGTAGTCAGTTTCAATGGTGCTAAGAGCAGGACTATGTCTGCCGTTTAAGTGGGGCATCTGATTGCGGAGCAGAAAGTCAACACAGCTCTCTGGAAGCGTCAATTGCACACCGCGTAGCCTAAAGTACGTCAATACAGTCAGTGCATTACCGAGTTTCCGCATTATCCGGTGCCGTGAGAGAGACGGGCTGTAGTTCTGGGCATCCAAGTGTGTGTGCTTCGTCTCGCAGTGAACACACCAAAATCCATACCGCCAGATATTTCCAGTGTTGCCGGGATATTGAGGTGGAGAAAGGCGTGGGGTGGGTGGTAAGGGACCTACCACCGTACAGGGCGATACCACGGCGCTTCCTCTACCGCTCTCTGCACAAGGAACATCGCTCTGAGAGTGTAACCCACCATCTTGAGCAGCTATGTGCTGTGGGGAATCACCAAAGGATAAGACATGGTCGCTGATAAATTCGTAGCGGCAGGTAAGGTTGGCTGTGCCGCTCTCGACCTCATGGACGATTACGGGCCGAAACAGAATGCCTACCTTTGCGTCAGCTACCAATTCCTGCTCGGTCATCCAGATATGGCTAGGGACAGCCACAAAGTATGAGTGGGACAGTCGAGGATCTGGACCAGCGTCCATATCCACCGCGGTGGGGAAATATTCGTTGGAGCAGAGGCTGTAGTTGTGGTCTCGCACATGATCGTCGCAGTAGCACGAGCCACATGAAACACACAAAAAGAGATCCTTTGAAGTACCCCTCGAAGCCTTTCCATCACAAGGCGCAGTGCTCCCGCAGCTTTTGCCGTTGCCAAGATTCTTACCCTTCTTTCGATCAATCCCAAGCAATCCCTTGATCTTTTGGGACGCCTTGATAATCACCTTCTCGTCAGATTTGCCAGAGCTGCCATTGACTCCAGCGATAGGGTGTGACGCTGGTCCACAGGCACCACAAAAGTACAGTTCATCACTCACACTGTAACGTCTTCCACACAGCCACTCTCGAATGTAAATTCCACAAAAGAGTTCAAGGTCAACACGTTCAAGGCAAGAGCAGGCCATTATCCATTGAAAGCACCACTACGTATAACCCCAACGCAACCCCTCGAGATAAGAAGCGCTCTGCGTACTGGAACGCACAAATCCTCAAGAGGATGGTGTCCCACGCTCACAGCCCAGAATGACCGGAAAAAAACACAACAACAAGGATGATAGCAGGTAGTTTCCACAAGCAAGCAACAACACGAAAATCGCCACGCACCCGCACAGGAAACCACCGACGCCACTAAGACAATACCCTCAACTCTAGCCCTAC